>BJFM01000091.1:12611-31287 GCA_016586285.1 Arothron firmamentum
AAAAAAAAAAAAAAAAAAAAAAAAGAGCCTTAAATAAAAATTTGAGTGAATGGATTTCCATGAATTTGATTGATAGGACTCAGAGTCAGTTTTGTTGCTTCTGTTTTCACCTGGGGGCATTTTCCTGTCTGCTTATTAAGAGTGTATTTAATACCCTTCAGGCACACTAAAAATTGCCAAGCATGCAGATAATAATAGAAAGGGGTGCACAAAATGTAATCACGTCTAGCCCGGAAAACAAAGAGATGCTGGAAGTTGGTCGAAAAGGTAAAGAGAAAGTGCTGCGGCGTGTAGGTGCTGTGTTAAAACCGAAACAAAAACCTGCCATGGCGCTGGAAATGTCTGCTGATTCAAAACAACTCCAGTTTACAGACCATTAACTGTGTTCATCAGAATCATTAATATTTTGCCTTTAGGCTTTTCTGTGTCAATGACAGTTTAACAGTTTACAAATCCTTTCAAACACAGCATGAATGATAAATGTCGCCATTTTTTCTCCGCTCTAAGGTTCCCAGGTCAGGCATTAAGGAATCATCTGTGCTGCTTATGTTCTCTGAATGACAGGGACGGCGGCTATATCTTGATTTTTCACTGCTGATGGAGCCGCCGCACCAGGTGTAGTATTAGCCGTCAGCACAACTCCTGGGGAGGAAGGTTAACAGGCGTCCAACCACTTGGAAGAGAGCAGCGGACGGAAAAGGGCAGTTATAGGATAAATGTCGACGTCTGCGTTTAAAGATAATGAATGTCAAGTTAGGCGAGCCAGAGAGAATTCAAGGGGCCTGTGAATCCAACAGAGGAAGTGGATGTAATCATGAACTTCGGCTTTGAGCGGCACAAATAGCATGTACATTCTGATTAATGGCTCAAAAGATAATGGAATTGATGGCGGCCAGAGGGCATGGAAGAATCAAACAAAAATATTTGAGGAATGACTTGCACGCTTAAAAATAGCCAGCTAGCGAAGGGGATGGAAGGGCTTTCCAAACCAGGGAGGGGAAAGAAGAAAAGGGGATGGATCGATACACATTGCCTCAGTCATCTGGGCATCCAGCCCACAGTAATTCAGGTGCTGTCAAAGCATAATTGAAGAATGACGCACTGGGAGTTTATACACAGAGCCAGGAGATCAGGTTACCGCAGGTCTGTGGAGGCCTTTACACGCGGAAGAATACGCACGGATTCGTTTTGTGCCAAAACCAATACAGGCTCGGGAGGAAAGGGCACTAATGACAAGTAACACAGTAGTACTAATGAGTTACTCCTCCACATAATCCCCTTCAGAGAGTTGCAGAAAGAGGTTACATGGAGAGGAGATGTGGGAGGGTGCGAGCAAATTACATTTTTTCAAGGGCACAGAGCCGGATCAGCTGCTCAATTTTAATGGGTTTTATAAATTAAAATGACTCCTGCACCAGTAAACATTGATACTGCAAAGCAACAAACAGCAGCATTAAAAGAAGAGAGAAACTACCATGTTTCCATCATTTCTCACCTGTTGTGATGTTTATTGTGCTTTAAAATAAAGCTACTCAAACGCTCAATCAATCTGCACTTTCTCTGCACAAACAACCACATGATTCATGATGGTGGCCTTGTTTGGAGCTCAGGCCTTTTTTTTTTCTTTTTTTCTTTTCTTTTTTTTGCACAGCCAGCCTGAATGTAACCACCAAAGAACTGGACCACCCTCGTGGTACAAGGTGTGAAGCCCATCACAGGTGCAGAGCCTCGTCAGTCACCTGCCATTATCGATCAGATGAAGGATCTGGACTTCAATAACTCACCTAAAATGGAGGATTAATAGACATTTTGGCGTTGGCAGGATATGTGTAGTTTGTGTTAAGGCCGGGATGAATTCTTCTGTGGGCTCTCTGCCCAGAACTATCAGTCAGGGGAAATGATGAGCTGTGACAGCAATTATGTTAAAAAGGTGGACACATGTAAAGGTTTTGCAAACCGAAATCAATACAGGAGTCCTTTCATTACAAACAGACAACTAATCAATGATGGCAGAGCGCTCCAGCTCACAAGAGCAACTTTTACTCAACTTCCTGCGAGGCTGGACTGTTGCATTATTCAAAGAGCACTGCTTAGTAAGGGCAGGGGTGAATAATTGATTGTTTTCTGGAGCATGCACGGTGACTCCAAGCAGGTTCTCTACTGTACTGAACCGTCCGTGTGTGCGCACTGAGTGCAGCTTTGCAACAGGAGGCGGAGCGAAAAAGTTGCATCTTCGAACAGGCGTGAGCCTGCCGCAGTTCCCCAAAACAGAACCGAAGCCCATGTGCATATTCAAATGAGTGAAGGACAGCTACGTTTTGCCTTATGGGTTTGAGCTGCTTCACAACTTGGCCCGTTTTTAGTTCTGTGTTATTTATTGGAGGAAACGACGACGCACAAAACACGTCAGCTTCTTGCCCTCATTATTTCCGATTACAAAGAGAACTTTTTTCAAACTTTCTCGAGATAAAAACATTTAAATGCTAATATTAAATAATTGAAAAGAAGACATTGATGCACCGACCCACCACACATGGCTTATTTATCACCTCTCGTTAAGTCAAACACTTTAAAACTTACCCACCCGGTGTGGTCTCCTCTTCACTCTCATACACTCAAAACTTTTACTGTTTACATCTCCATCAGCTGCTCTGCCCCCGCTTGAGAGAAAGTCCATCTTGACATGGTTTGAATGAGCACCAATCCCGGAGCGCAGCGTCCCCTCCTTAGTAGCGGTATTTGAGTCGTAGCGTCCACATCCCGGAGAGCACTGCCCCTGCGCCCTGCGCCGCAAGGGGACACAGCATCAGAACCCAGCCAGAGTGCTCCACGGTGGCGGAGGAGGAGGGCACGGAGTCAAAGTGTTGGAGGCGGTTAAGCAGCGAGGATGTGCGTGAAATCCTACTTAGAAGTGCGGTCTCCCCGCCTCATCACCAAGTTCAGCGCGCGTCCTGCACTCCAGATCCCGGTCTGTGACCTCTTTTGCTCGGCATCAGCCCGTGAACAGAAGGCTCTCCCCTCCGGCCGTTAACTCTTGATAGGAAGTCATTATCACCTCTCCCCCCTGCATAACCATTGGATGGAGGTTTCACTTCATGCCCGGCCTCTCATGCATTCAGTGACGCTTGGCCAGGCGGCTGGACGACCGTGGGGACCTTCCTCAGAGGAGAAACAGCAGTCCCTGATTGATGGAGATGACGTGCCCCCCATCCCCCTCCATCTCCGCCAATAGCTGGACATCTCTGTTACCCCCAAGGACCACATGGAAAGAGACAAGCAAGTTGAGGAACAAACTTAGGTCAAGATTGTGATAGTTGATACCACAGAGTCTATAATACAGAGCCCACATCTATAAAGTTCCTGCTCATCATCACTCTCATCGTGAGGCCCTCACAGGCCTCTCATGCAGATTTCTCTGTCTTCACATGTTCATTTCATCTAGAGAAATGCATTTTGGGTCAAGATCTGGTATTTTGATTATTTTTCACAACTACAATGAAAACCTCTTTTCTAAGAGCTCAATTAGCATAATACAGAGCTACATTGATGGTGCTAATGGATTATGCTAATTCACCACAGGCTTCTTAAAAAACCCAGGCCCTCTTTAGCAGAGGGCTTAGGTCATGTGAAAGGCACACTTAATGGGTTCAGAGGTTGTGACAGCTGGCATTTAGAAGTTCAGTGGCAGCAGATTAGTAATTAGCTTCCAATAAATAATATAAATAAGAAATCAAGAAGCTGTATCTGATAAAAAGGATGAGTTCATCAAGGGAAAAATAACTCATCTGGTGGGTTTGCTTCTTCCTCTGCATAAACTGGATTTAATAACTAAACAAATAAATGCACATTACTTTGAAGAAGAAGAGGCATAAAATCATACCAACATAGATTATATGAGTCCAGACTGCTCTTCAAATAATGCAGATATATATATAATGCAAATAATTACCCAGAGGCTTAAGTGTCAAGGAGATACATGATCCTATTTGACAAAGCTGATAATGATGAAAATACCAATAATCTGACATCAATAGAAGATAATCAGATTCACAAACCTAATAACTAATTTAATTAATATGTTAACACCTAAATCCAGTATCCTAAAAGAACAGTAAAATAATACAAAAATAATTAGCATTAACAGAATGCATATGTTATTTTCAAAAAGAAATGACTACTTCAGAATTAACATGTTTTATATTAGTTTATATTTATGTATGCAAAATGAATTCAAAGTCTTATTATTATTATTATTACTATTATTGTTGTTATTATTATCATAATAATAATAATAATAATAATTATTATTATTATTATAGTAGTAATAATAATAATAATACTAATTATAATAATAATTATAATAATATAATTACTTTCATCACTTATAGCTCTTATTGTCTTATATGAACAAAATTTCCAGCATGTCCTTTAGGTCTGCAGTAATTACCAAATACTTCAGCATAATAAACAACTCCTAACTGCATTCTTACAACACAGAAATATGGTGTCCCAGCTGTGCAAGTTAATGGGATTCTACAGGCAGCGATGTGCTGAATGACTGAGCGCAATATATCCCCTCTCTCCATGCATTTGCAGGGCGCACTGATCCATCTTCGTGTCAGCTAGGAGGTTACTCAGGGTTCACGCGCTAGCTTGTTTCTCTCCTCCACACTCAATAAATAAATCTCTGCAGCTTTCTGTTTACCGCCTGAATATAAATTTGTTTGCAGTCGATCGAAGACCTGTGTGGAGGTATTAGAAATTGTATTTCTGTAATGGCTTTCAGCGGGATGGGGGGGGGGGGGGGGGGGGGGGGGGGGGGTGGAGTTGCAGAGAGGGTTGAGAAAGAAGACGGTAAACAGGTGTGAGCAATCTCTATCTTCCACATGCAAATGATTCTTTTTTTCCTGTTTTTTCTCAGTCTTTTTGGTTAATGCGGCCTCAGCCTTGTGCAGCCTCTTTTGTGCTCAGGCTACGTGTTTAAATCAAGTCACCTTTTTGTCTTTTAGGAGGAGAAGAGGAACCTTTGTTTGTGCCATATGTTTGATGAGGGTATTTGCTGTGCTGTTCTGCATTACTGCCCAGCACATTGATGCAACAGAAGTTACATTATCACATAAAATAACATAAGAGATCGTAAAGTCTATATCCTGCTCTGAACAGCTTGCAGCCCCCCCTAAACCTACATTCTGCATGAGGCAGCTCTGGACATTAGAATAATCATGCATTAGAGTGAAATGGATCCTTATCCCCCCGAACTAGAAGACAGAATCGAGGATATTGTATCCATAACTTCAATGAACTGGTGCTTCCCCCCCCCCCATTCTTTACTCAGAGATTAAGTAAACATAGCATTGCTTTGGGTTATGGGGGGAAGGGGGTAGTATTGACTGATGCTAATTTGTTTAGTGTCCGTGATCTGATGCGTGTCAATAGGCAGCTGAGGCCCTGGGATCAACATGGTCCACGCTTGGATTACCTCCACCACTTTAAATGAAAGACTCTCCTGGAGCTGCTGACATGACGCCACGGTCGCTGCTAACCTGACCCACCGCTGCTACCAGGCCTCATTAAAAGTCAGCTCTTGACCTTCACGAGTCTAGCATTAAGCAGTGCTGACAGACAAGTGTCACAATGAGCCGGAGAGGTCAGCGGCGTTAATGCCATGTTTATGGAGCTCAGCCTCGTCAGTGTGACACAGTGATAAAGTCGTAACGTCGCAAAGAGATGACAAAATAATGCCAGAGAATGAGGGAAAGCAGAAGACGCAGATATTCAATTGTTGCACACTGACCCACTGAAAGATGGCTATCTGTTTGATTGATAGAGCATGTCTGCTTTTCTCAAATATTGACATTTTTGAAAAATAGTGATGTCAGAAGTAAGGTGTAGCTTAGCTGCCCACACACAATCAAGGGAATATCACTTAGAAACAAACAACAAAAGAATCCACGGACTGATGGGGAGAAATTCTCATAATTGCCCCTGCTTTGGCGTTGAATGCTATGAAATCTGTCACAGTGCATAAACTATAATCATAAATCCCTGCTGTGCAAATGGCGAGGGATATTACGAATGTTGCATTCTGCACAGCCTCAGAAGCCAGTACCTTTGTTAATACCAAGACTTCTCAGCAACAGCCTGCGGAATGAGCTGCAGCACTTCATGGCTTTAGTGCGCCAAGTGCTTCTCGAGTAGGCAGGATCCCAAACGTCATGACAACATGTCATCAGTCATCCTCCCCTATAAGCTGCCGTGCACGCTTTTGTGTTTCCGGATTTCTTACTGTGGAAATGAGCGGGGTTAAACACAAAACAGGAGGAAATGTTCATCATTGCAGCAGGGTCCATAATAGGTTCCCTCAACCAGCAGCATTTTCGCTCGGGGGGTTAGGGGGGACTGTTTTTAAATACCCCTACACAGTTGAGTCTGTTGTGCCTCGGAATAGAAAAATATGCAGGAGAGATGACAATGAAGAGCACTAATCTTTTGTGCTGATTGAATGGAAAAGTTATCTGGTCAAAACTCCAGTAGTACTGGCTATAGATACTGTTTAGTTTTATGTATTTACAGCTTTTCCCTATGAGCTCATTCTCTGCCTCAACCATGTGATTGGGAGTGAAAAATCTGATTGACTGCATGATCAAAATGAAATATTCTAGACATCCTGTATCATCCTGTATTCATCACACACTTCACTTAGATTCAGACTGATAGATTTTGTATCTGTGCAAACTTTGGTCTTGCCAGTAGAGTTTAAAATACAGTTATCTAGCTTCCAACATTTGACTGCACAGCGTGACTTACTGCCTTTCAGAATTGTCAAGCTCCGACCGACGAGGCTCAACGTGGATTAGGCCTGTCATAAATAAAATGCCAGCCTTGTCTCGTGGCCTTAACCCTTTGCGGACACTGCCTTTCCTCGGTGAAGCCGCCTTTAAGTGCTGCTCATTCAATAAGTTTCCTCTCTTCCGCTCTCTTTCCTGTCACATGGCTTTTTCCACATTCTTATTCCTTTCTCACTTAAGCCATAAGCCAGCCACCATCAATTAGCAACATGTCTAGGGTTTATTTAAAATGCAGTTTGTCAGGAAAGTGAATACTGAGTTTGCACATATTGCTAGTGTTGCATGAATTTTTTTTTCTTTTAAATCCAGCCAGAATCTGTGAAACCCCAGAGATGTGTTATGGATTTGGAACGGGTAATGTTGCATAAAGCATTAATTACAGATAATAGCCTTCATGAATGCAGCGTTAGATGGAAACCAGCAGGATCTCGGAGACCTCTCAAATGCTGCAAACATCAGCAAAGCTGCTTAAGATCATGCCACCACAGTAGATATTTATATAAACCTATATTTATACAGTATATTAGAACAAAAGCAAATATGCATTGATTCGAGTGCATGTGATGAAGCCATTGGGTGTTGGGTGCTCGATAATGGTCAACATGTGACATTTTGCACAGTGACTGTTGTGATTAAGAGTTCATCCTTTTAACTGCAGAGAAATTGGCGTACGACTCCCTCGCTCGCACGATCGTGACAGTTTCATCACCAACTTACCTTTTTATGATCACAGATCATCCTTAACTGGGAAGCATTTAAAATGCCATTGATCTTGATAATGTCGCACAGTAATATGACAGTAACAGTTGTGTGAGAATCAGGAAGTCAAATTTGGAAGATTGATGAGTCATAGCCGTTGAGTTATAATCCATCCACCTGAGTAATGCCCGGGCGCCGTTCCACACGAAGAAGACAAATAAATAAAAGCCATAAAGGTGACAAAGGAAATTGATACTTAACAGTCATCTTCAGTAACAAGCATCTGGATAGATTGCTGGGCAGCACTTGGAGGTGAAAGGCAAAGACTAGGTCACTGAATGAATAAAACCTCCTGAAAGCTTAGAAATACAGTTTAAACCAACAATTAGAAGAACAAAGTAGACTGTTATCCTGACATTGTTGATATAAACATTGTTTTCTGGGCCACAATAAATAACATGTCTTAATTTTGGGACTGGATTATTTAGGTACCTCTGAAATAATTTATAGTTATAATATAGTTACATGACGCTCGAACAGTCTAATTCAGCTCTGACAAAGTGGTTTTGGCCAAAATAATGTCATCCAGGAAATGAATATCACAGACAGATAAAAGTTGTAACGTTCAGCGGCATGTCTGCCACAGGTTACGGGAATATTCATTAACACGGAACAGGTTCATCATCGGTGGGAGAGTAATGGTGTGTTTTAGGAGAATGAACCTGTCAGAGAACCACAAGTGGAGATAAAAGGACTGTGGTTCGGTGTTCTAATCCCCAAATAGGGGATGGAAAATCTACATCATGACGCAAGACTCCAGCAGCTTATTAATCATCATCAGATGTGTTTCAGGCTTCAGGTTCATTGAAAACTTGGCATGTCTTTGTTGAGGACATGGTAGCTTAAGAAAACTCTTGACGAATAGAACATTTTTCATAACCTCCCAAAAATCACTTCCACAACAGCTGCAAATGGAGCAGTGGTACATCTGTCACTGCGAGGGACACAATATAATACACAAAAAAGTCTTCATATTAATGACGGACTGTTACCAAATCGGAATTTGTGGCACCATGGCGGGCTTCATTTGTCACTTGAAAGACCCATTTAATGTGGCGCTCGAGTCTGATGAAACCCAGATTTTAATAACTAAACATGTGGAGATTGAAGACTTTGCAGAACTCCCCTCTGAACACAGATGTCATCGAAAGAGAAGGAGGGTCAAGTGAGTGAAAAGGAAATAATGACTTTAGTTCCTAACTAGGAGCGACAACAACTTGTTAACCTAATGTTGTGATGTCCTTCGCTTGCAGAGGGGCCCAGAGACAGGGCTTGACTTGACCCCTTGGGGATCCCCCCCTTGACCCCATAAACTGAATTACTGCATGTCAGTGTGTGGATCCTGCTGTTTTCTCACGTCAGGAGGGAAAATATGGTAAAGAACTGGAGGTAAAGGACCATTAACACTGTAAATCTCTCTGCAAATGCAGAGCAAAAATCTCAGGAATCCAACATTTATTTTTCTTCACAACCTCCTTCTTTCTGACTCTTTTTGGAGCCCTTCTCTTACCTTCCTGCTCTATCTCTTAAACAGATTGTGCACCGAAGATCAAAGGTGACAACGCTGCTTTGAAACATGGTATCACTACTGATTTTTTTTCAAATGTACACATATTTGCACAGATTCTATAATCAATAAATGGTTTTTCTTTTTGATAAATCACATTCCACAGTGGCCCAAGTTGAAACAATCTGCTCCTTGTCATCACTAGTCTGCTGTGGCCTGTAGGCTACACGGTCAACATGCACCCTTAGAGGATCTAAGCCCCAACGTGGAACATTTTGAGATTGAAAAGGCACGGACTGGAGAGCAGGAGGCAGGAGATCTTGTCATGGCGCCCATGGGTTTAGAGCTTGTGGTCGAAGTGCTGGAAAAGCGGCTTGTCTGAGTGATTAATGGCCGGGAACTCAGACGCAGGAGTGAAGGAGAGACTTGTGAGGCAAGGCTGTGCAACCTGAATACACAATACAGTAAAGTTTCCAAGTGAATCCAAAACATTCCTTAATCTGGTTACAGTGAATTTCTCATTTTAATCCTGTTTGGTATCTAATCCAAAAACCCAGGAACGCTTAATCGTAAAACACCGCTGAATAAATTGCAACTCTAATCAGTGATGAATACAGAAAACAATGCACAAGAGCTCCCGTTTTCCCAAAAGCATTTATTAAACATGTACAGTATTTGACGTGTCAATTCATCAAAACAGTATCAAAGGCTCTCTGGATCCTTTAATGGCTTTAACAAAACATAACATCATCCAGCATGAAAATTATTCTGCCCGATTCACAGTTAAGACATTTTACACAAAAGACCTGCTATTTAAAGTACATAATGAATAAAAATTCTTTATGTGACACTAAGAAAACATGACAACCACTCAGGAATTATCTAACACAAAAGATACACAGAAACTCATTTATAGTAATATTCTCACATGCATTAAACAGGCAACACATGTAACAGCGGCAAAATTACATCAAAACAACACGTAATTATTAATTGCTCATATACCTGGAGCATGCTGTTTATCTAAGAGGAGAGTAACAGCAGGTCTGAAGACCTGCAGTCTTCAGCAAGTGTGCCGTGAGAGACATAAGTGATTTTACAGTTAGCTTAATTAAAATGCTTCATGAAAGTGTTTTGGGATTTTCGAAACAGGCGCACTAATCAGACATCCCCCTGTCTTTCATAAGTGAGTGAAAGTGGATGTATCATTCAAATTTTGATGAGCACAGAAGGGACGACCATTAGAAAGCCCTCAGGCCAGTTTGAAATGCCAGCGCGGTGATGACTTTCCCCGCCTTGGGTGGAGGTCGATGGACCGTTTGCAATAGATGTAAGTGTACAGCTCAAGTGGGGCAAATGTGAGGAGGGAACACGCTGA
Source organism: Arothron firmamentum (assembly GCA_016586285.1). NCBI lineage: Eukaryota > Metazoa > Chordata > Actinopteri > Tetraodontiformes > Tetraodontidae > Arothron > Arothron firmamentum. The sequence goes on from BJFM01000091.1 coordinate 23,104, forward strand.
CCCCTGTCAGTATCAGAGGCGAGGAGGCAAGAGGGTGGAGGAGGACAGTCCATTGTGTGTAGGTTTGAAGAAGAGGAGGAAGGTTTTTAAAAGCCTGGAAAACTCAGACAATCCTCAGGACAGCATAGGAGACCGTGATCCTGCCAGGTTTCTGTACTTTCACTCCTTGTATCTCATCCTGCGGTTCTGGAACAAATCTTATCTTGATCAGTAAACTTCAACCCTGCAGCCATTTCCAGCCTCCAGGGACAAAGAAGCTATGGACTGAAGTGGAACTCTAGCTCTAGCTCCAGCAGCTGGGAGACAGTGAAGGCCGTCCTCTTCCTCCTGATGGTGCACACACCAGCACTGACTGCACAGAAAAAGAAAAAAAGGCAGAAGAGGTGAGCATTTAAAACTGCCACACAAATCATTAGAATCACTTCAAGTGGTGGTTAAGCCCACGTTAATCCTCTGCCAATCAGCCTGAGACAGAGTAAGGCCCTCAGCTCTTCATTCAAGCTAGAAACACGACATTACTTTGGCTGTCTACCGCGTCACGTGTTCAGGGGAAGTTGTCTCCTGAAGAAACAGTCTAGGGGAAACATCTGACGCAACTACGGCTGCCTGACAGGCCACATTAATCATAGCTGCACATGGAAGCAGACCTGTCAAATCCTCATCTCAGTCACTTAAAAGGTACCTTGGGAACACCTCTGAACACAAACAGGATTCCATTCAAAGTGTGCATGAGCAATATAAGCCTCCTGTTAATAACAATATGCAACAAGAGGGTTATTGGTAGATAAGACCTGCACCTAATACAGATGGAGTCCTGCTATTAGCTACTATTATGATTAATACTATTTTATTTAATTTTAAAATGGAACATATGTTTGCTGAGGGCAGCCTTGCTGTTCCAACAATATTCTGCATACACAACTGGAAAAACTGGACTCTAACATGTGGTTAAATGTGAGGCAGTCTGAGCAAGCCGCAAAGAGAAAGAGTATTTACTGCACATCTGATGAATGGACCTTTGTGGTGATGTTGGTGACAGAACATGTTTTCCTGCAATGACAGCAATAATGAGTCTTGTTTCTGTACTATTTTCTGCTCAGGTCTGGCTCTATAAGCAAATTATAATAAAGACTTTAAGATTAAAGATTTACCAGATTGTTTGGAGTCAGGTGTCCGCGAAGTCATCCACGGAAGCATTGCTCCTCAGGGGCAGATAGAGAGGAGACAACCGCCCTCGCCGTCCGGTGTCTCCTGACAGCAATTCCAGAGCTCCAAGGGGCACGGTGGGATTTCACCTGAGGTCAACCTGAACCTGACATGGGAAGATGAGGTCACTTTTAACAGATATTCTGCCTCTTGACGTGTTCCACCAACACCACCTCCTCCTGCTCCTGGGATTAGTTTTGGCACCTCTTCAGCTATTCATACCAAAACTACTGCCGTGAAGCTGGAGTGGGAGGGAGGACTGGTGGGGATCCACAGACCCAGATCATCAAAATGGTTCTAATAAACCCAGGAATCCCTCAACAGTAGTAAAGTCTGCCCGCCTAATGTCACAATTAGCACAAACGTATGAATGCATGCGGGGAAGATCATTTGGAGCGACCATGTGGAGGGTTTGAATAATATTTACCAGAAGGGTGCTGCAGTCACGTGTCGCCATTGTCCAATGGCAGAGCTCCGGAGCAGCGGAGTAATCTGGTAGAAACTTGGGGCACCATCAGAGGCACCAGCGGTAATTCTTCAGGCAGAATTTCTGAGCAGCCAGTGCCGCGTTATCTATAGGAATAAAACATAAAATGATATTATTAATATTACATATTAAAGATATTTGGGGTATGTGTCAAAAAGCAAAAACAAACAAACAAAAAAAAGAACTTGTCTAGAGCACAATGAGATAAAAAGGGAAGTGTGTTTTGCGGGAGAGGAGAGTTAGACCTCAAAGACTGCAGTGTTTGGTAACGACTCTTAAACTTTTTTTTTTAAAATTCTGTTAATATTTTGAGCCTCTGACAGGACATCTTTTATAAGAAGCCCCTGACTGCAGCGCATCCTGAGATATTGTCGGTTTTTCAGTGAGATCCTGCTGCAGCACAGACGACTTCACGAAAAAACTTAATATGTGGCTGGAGATTGTTTATGTAAAACACCTAAAAATCATTTGCGCGCCCAGTCTATTTAGTACCCAATTAAATACAACTATAAATTATTATTCCCATATTTCCCGTTTTAAACCGACCCTCTGCAATTATGCAGATTTTTGCATCCGAAATAAAGCATCCATATTTTATTAGATAACCTGGCTTGCAACTTATTCATCTTCTCGTTATAAATTTGAGGGCTGCATTCTGAATAAGCACACATGCTTATGACCGTCGGAGCACAAGTGTAGCTTTCATAAGAGTAATTGGTTTTACTGGGAGTGGTCAAACAAAGGCTTGACAGTCATTGCCATACAAAGACAAAGGAGGCTATCATTAGAGGGGTTTTTGTTTGTTTGTTTTGTTGTTGTTGTTGTTGTTGTTGTTGTTGTTGTTGTTTTCTATAAGACGATGGAGATTTGCATGAATCACTGTACAAATTCAAGTGTCTGTCCGCGACCTTTGTGACGCAGCAGTCAAACGTGCACCTTTGACCATAAACGTCCCGGTCGCTGCAAAAGGACAATGACTTTGCAAAGATCTACGCTTGCAGGTACAAAAGCAGAGAAAACATCAGCGAGTCAGACGGAGGAGCGGTTAAATAAATATACCAACTTCGTAACTTCATTTTAAAGAACATATTAAATAATTTGGAGGGGAATCGTTCGCCGTAAAAGCTCCACGAGGTGTGGTTTAAATGGGTTAAACTTATTTAAAAAAACAAAACAAAACTCATAAAACATGATTGCTTAGCGTTGTTAAACAATGCGCGAACGCTTGCAAAGTGGATAAATAGCTAACTAAAATAATAAAGCTATCGCAAAATCTTAACGAGTGCCCCCAAAAGCATCTTTAGATCGGATATTACTCCAGTCTGTGCCAGTATCAATTTAAACTGAACCAGATTTAACATATACGCATTCCTTCTGGTCTTTCACTACAACTAAGCTGTCCTACACGTCTCCCCGCCGTGATGGATTATGCACTCAGGGTTGCATAGCTGGGAAGAGGAGGAGCCTTCATCCCTTTTCCGTTTCACCTCGCCGTCACCGAGATTTTCACCTAACGGAGTCATGTCCGAATTGTTCATGTGAAACATCCTGTTTTTAACTGTATTCCATTATTATTATCATTATTATTATCATTATTGTTATTATTATTATTATTATTATTATTATTATTATTATTATTATTATTATTATTATTATTATTATTATTATTATTATTATCAGTATTATTATTATTATTATTATTATTATTATTATTATTGTTGTTGTTGTTATTATCATCACCATCATCATTATTATTATCATTATTACTCGTGACTGGCGTGTGTACAAGTATTCCGCTGCTTTGGTTTTTCTTACCTTGCACCCTTGAACACACTCTTTGAATTGGAGATACAATCTGTGATGTACTGGCTCAGCAAGACCATAATTTAGCTCCTCCGCGCCTCCACCACAATTCTCCGTGAACTCTGTTTGAACCGACTCAGCGGCTATAAATCATTTTTCTCTCTCACACAAAAGCGCGCCGGTCGCTCTGGGTGTCAACCCTTTTACAATTCCTCCTTACCTTCTGCGCTTCCTCGCTTGATGACACAAACAACCCAGGAAACCGTCGATAAACTTTTATTTTTCATACCCACTGCCTACGGAGGGAGACGGGCAAATGTCTCGGAGCGCGCGGGGGGGGGGGATCTGCTGGAGGACGCGTGTCTCAGTTTTATTCTCTTTTCCCATAAATGATAAAATTCGTATATTGTATTAGAAAAAAAAACATAATTGTTTTTCAGTGCTCTATGCATGCATGGATCAGTGGATGTATATTAGGGGACAGAGCTGGGTAGATAAGAGGAGGCTGAAAGAGAGGGAGAGCTGGAGAGAAGACGTTAATGGGCAGAGGATGCTGTCGGTTAAAACGGTGCATACAAATGGCGCTGTCTTGGCAGAGCAAGGAGAAGATTTATGGGCGCGGTGCCCTAGATTGCTGTAAACAATGCAGAGTAAAATGAAAGGACTAGAGTTTGCAGACTGCGTTTCATAAGTGAGGAAAAGATACACATTGTCAATTTCCTAAACAGATCACGACTTTTGCATACGCGAGCGCATTAAGGCGTGCGTAGTAATTCAAGTCTACTCATGGATCAGCCTGTTCAGGCTAAAGAAGAAATCCCGCTGCTTTCAGTTAATATCAACCAAATGTGTAACGTCGTTGGAAAAATACAAATGAACTTAACATGCATGTGATATTTAAATTTTTCGCTGTGGAAAACTGGGCTAAAAGTCTCAAGAGTTTCGCTCTTTGTTTTCTAATAAAGCAAACTTTATTTTAGGCCTTTTATTATTGTAATGTTATTATTTTGTAGTTGCACTTAAAAAAAAAAAACTGCACATATTCCACAAGTGATGCCAAGGTTGATCTTATCCTAACTTTTACTAAGACCCCTGTGCACCATAAGAAACAAAGACATTAGACAAAAAACAACTGCTGTCAAAAGCAAACAAACAACAAAGGAATATAAAAGCAAGAAGGGAAAAGAGAAAATCCAATTTTGAAAAATGTGTCTTCCTGTACATAATTGTGAATCTACAGTCTTGGGAGCCCACTCCGTCAGACTTCTTAATGAAAGTGAATAAATTAATCATAATTCAATCTCGCAGCAGCTTGGGCCCCAAGTGACACCATGAACCTCGTTGAGACGGGGGTGACAGTAATTTCTAAGGTTCTCGATGATGCAGCAAATAGGTCTTATGAAAAATTTAATGGCGAGGCGCTAAGACGGCATGAAGTGTCACTGGCAAGTTTACCGGGCCCATCATCTCCAGTCTGATGCGATGCTGAAGTCCAGATTGATAAAAGAGTGTTGATCCAGGCTGCTCTGCTGGGCCCCGCTTCACATGTTTGCCAACACTGGACATTAAATCACTCTCACATGCCTGACAGGGTTTTAAAAATCCGGTTTTATGTAAATCTAACTGGCTCACATGCAGAGAAAGAGAGAGACAGAGAGAGAGAGAGAGTGAGAAGGGGGAAATGAAAAGACAGGGTGCATCTGCTCCCTGGTGAAGGGATGGGAGAGAGATTTACGGATTTATGACACACCCACCGCTGGTCAACACAGAGAGAGCCTCTCTGTCGCTGGAAAATAGCAGCATGACCCCTGTTTCAACTCTCTCTGCCTTTGTGCAACCCATGGCTGAGGTTTAAACACATACACATGTATACACATGCACACTCACACGCACACCAGCTCTGGCTTTATGCTGCAAACCAGAGAGGTCAAAGGGCAGACTCACCTGAGTGAAGAAACACGAGAAAGGGAGAGGGAGAGTTCATGCATGAAGGCCTATAAATCATGCACAACATCATTTGTTTTATGTGTTTGCTCTTGCTCAAACATTTTGATATGTGTTTGTGTAAAGTTTTTACCTACAATGTAGAAAAAGAGAGAGAGAAGGAGAAAGAAAGGGAGAGAGAAAGCCTGAGGTGCTCGTAAATCATAAGTTAAGCCTGCAGCGGGACAATGTGAGCTGAAAATCATGTCCGTGATTCAACAGTCTCCAGTCAGGAAAAGAGAAACCAGTTAGGTGTGAGTAAGCGTGGAGGAATTTAAACTTCAGACGTATAAAATATGACAATAAAGGTGTATTTCCTCAAGGTGCAGACATTTAAAGTGGCTGCAGATGAAGGTAAAGTGCTACAGAATAAATACTAAAATCCTGTAACTTAAAAGTGGCTCTCACTCATTAAAAAAAGCTTTTGGTCTCTGATATGTTTGTCTGGATTTATAATTTGCTCATTTGACACACTTGGAATGGAAGATTGAAGACAAAAGGCCTGCTTCCTCCTCTTAAATGTTGTGATATAAATAGCTGTGAGAATATTTGGAGAAGTTTCCATTGTGTAAGAGGAGGCCCGTGCGCATTCTCCCAAAGTTTAACAACAACAAACGCGAGATAAGATTGATTTATGATTGACAGCCGACACGATCGCTTTGCTTTAAGAGCTACTTTAAATCATATAGTCTATTTATCCGGGTAATAAATCCGACAGGCCTATTAATTCCATCTTACATGAAATTATGTCAGCGACAAAAAATAAATTAAAAAAAATATCTCTTGATAGTATGTTTGTGTACTTTACACAAATCTTTAGTTACAAGAGCTCAGACAAAATAGTGACATCTTCACTTTGTGTTGTGTAACCTGAGCTACACCTGAAGTTTGCACATACACAAGCACGCACGTGCACGCACACACACATGCACACACACACACACACACACACACACACACACCGACAGCTGGTTATCGAGTATTTTTCCATGAGCGCGACACACTGGACAGAACCCCAGATAAATTCAGGAAGGCCTCAAAACTGTTTAGAATTAAAATGATAACAGGAAACTAAAAATAAATACACGGTTTGAGTCCCATCGGTGCAGGAGAGAGCACCTTTTTTTTCTCAAGACGCACAGAAATCAACTGGCCATGACATTTTTCTAATATATATTTTTCTATTGTTTACCAAAAGATATTTAAATGTTTGATTGGAGCATTAAGCATATAATTTGCATATTATAACACAAATTCTGTTCTATCCTTCATTTCACCATATATAAACTTTTAGGAAGAAATTTGCAATTTGAAATTTGGAACTAGCTTCAGCTAGGTGACCAGGACATGATCTGAGAGTTCAACGCCGTCCTGGGTCACAACAAAAGCAGTATCACATTTAGCAGTGCTCCGCCGCAGGCCCCTCTACAGGAGCAGTGTAGAAAAACCCACAAAGAAAGAGGAGGCCAGCGTGGACCCGTGAGGGTGCACACAGAAGGTACACGTTCTGAGAGTGAGACAGGTCACAGGGTTGGAGAGGTCGACCATCCAGGCTGGAATGAGCCTAATGGGACAGAAAATGTGTCCTCGGTGTGAACTCGGCCTTCTCCCACTTCACCCCCAAACTTCAATAAAGTACCTTTTCAACCTCGCGACATGGAGGCGACAGGGCCGAGAATGGGATCGGAGGGACGCAGCGACGTTGGCGAGCATTAATTTCTCTAATCTGTCCAACAACATAAAGGCTTCTGGATTCATTTTTCAGCGCCGTCTCATCACTATTCTAATGCCTCTCCAAAGCCACATTAAAGAAAAAAATGTTTCAGCAGCCATTATCTCTGCAAGACAGCATTTTTTACTGATTTGATTTAAATTTACATGTCGGGAGACAGGTACTGGTGATACCTGGTGCGTAATATTTGGAGTTTGGACAAACAGAGCTGCTTTCCAGAACATAGCACATGACATGGAAGATGGATGGTGAAGAATACCTCTTTCTTTTGTGCTCCTCTGCCCCCCACAAGGCAAGGCATTTTATAAGACCTATTCATGCCACCATTTCAATAATCTATCAAATTCTTGTGTGTCTTTGGTCTTAGGTCCTGATTCAACACAAACCCTTTTGCAAAAATCTGTTCAGAAAAGAAAAAAGAAAGAAAAATGAATAGATCTCTTTAAACATGCCTGGGTCGACTCATTTCTTTCAATTCAAACCACTCCTGCAGAGCTACAACAGTCTTGATCCCCCTTCCAGATGACGTTACACAGAGTGCCCATTTTTAAAACTCAAGTTGTTTTGTTTTTTTCTTTTCTTGTACTCTCGCGAGCTTCTGAACACGGGGGCGGTGGGGGCACTGGGGAAGCACTGGGTAAATGTGGTAACGCGTTCATGCATTAAGCTTTTTTCATATTTTATTCCACGTTGCAGAGCCTGGTCAAATACGGAGCTAGTTGGCTGCATCGCTGTGGATCAGAAGGCAATCAAAATATATATACTGTACATACAATTAAAATATTATTTGTAATATCCTAATGCAAACTACCGATGTTACAAAACAAATCTCTTCACAATTGTCTAATCCATGACACCAATATTCTCTAATGAGTCGCACACAGTGCTGCCTTCTAAAAGACGAATGAGAAAGATTCGTTTCCAGTTTGTGGAGGAGGGGTGCATTTTACTAATGCCCCACATTAATGTCCTA
>BJFM01000091.1:31330-54717 GCA_016586285.1 Arothron firmamentum
AAAGAAAATATGTTTAAAAGATGAAGCCAGCACACTCAGACGCCAACACACACACTGCACATATTGGTAATTTAACGACGGCTGAACGAACATAAAAAGGAGAAAACAAAAGGAAATCAGTTTTCTGCGCTTCCATCCAAGGAAATGTTTCCGGGTTTTTTTTGTTCTTTTTTTTTTTGCCTCAAATAAAGTTCGACCAAACGTGTATAAAACTAGTAGACACGCACTGTTTTATTGATCAATATGTTTAGCACAAGTACACTACACTCTTGTTTATTGCATTTTTACAATAATCTGCTTTTAAACGGTCTAAACACAACATCAACACCACAGAACTAAACTGAAGATGAGAAATCCCGTCTCTGAAATACGAGGTAATTCACACATTGTCCAAAAACATACAGGTTCAAGACCAGCGTAGTGTTCCAGCTTTTTTAAAAATACCAAAAATAACTATTATTATATTGAATTCCTTCCAGTGTTGTTTGAAATAAATAGATTGTGCATTTCATATTGGGCAGCAGGGCAAAAGAACGGCCCACAATAACATTCTGATAAAACGTCTGTTTTTTTTTCTTTTTTCTCTCTCCTTCATTCAAGACATTTTTTGATAAAAAAAAACCATTTGAACTGACCTTCAAATAAATTAAACCCTGTGTCACGTAGAAATAATTCATCGGTATTCGCAGTAATCCATGCTATATAACATGCATTTTATATAACTTTGGACTCAAAGGAAACCGCACACGATAGCTACGGAAAACAAAATATATAATTGTTCTATAAATAACCAGTTCGTTTCTACTCCCACCCGTGGATCTTTCTTTTATAACCTGGTAATATCCTCGGCATGCTGTGCTCCAGTGAGTTCGTCGGGGGCCCCAGTGTTAGTGGCTGAAGCAGCGGCGACAGCGCCGGCTGCGGAGCTTGTGTTGGACCCGGAGGAGGAGGAAGAAGATCTCACTTTGGTGTTCGGGAGCCTGTGATCCTTTTTCCATTTCATCCTGCGGTTTTGAAACCAGATTTTTATCTGTCGCTCGGAGAGAACCAGGGCGTGAGCGATCTCGATGCGCCTCCGCCGAGTTAAATAGCGGTTATAGTGGAATTCCTTCTCCAATTCTAAGACTTGCTGCCGGGTGTATGCTGTCCTAGACCGCTTGGGTTCCGTCCCATTGTACGCAGAGTTCACTGGAAAAAGGATAAGTGGAGAGAAAGGGAGACAGAGAAGGGAGGAAAGGAGGGGTAAACAAGAATGGCCTCAACTGAGATATGGCTGGAAAGATTTATTGGATATGAATGTTTAGCTGTTTGAGAATTTTAAATGGGAAGTTAAAAACTTCCCCGCGTAATGAGAGGACACTCACATTCAACTATGAGCTAAATTATTAATGTAGATTACAAAGCTCAATTTTTTTCTTATTCATTTCTCTCTCCTCTCTCTCCATCGCGCAATACATAACAGCAGAAGCCACATGGTGATACGGCTGCCCTGAGTATACCTCGGCTATAAAATTTATGGTGGGTGTAATTACCAATGCCGAGTCGTAAATCCGCCTCAATTGTGCCATTTCAAAGGCTTCCCTGCTATCGGAGCAGGGGCTGGAAACGAGATGGGAGTCAGAGGGACTGATAAAGGGAGGGAAAGGGGGAGAGAAGAGTGCAAGGGGAACACAAATACGCAAGTTGCCTACCAGTGCTGACGTGAATTTTCTTCATCCACGGGTACACCACCGGCTGCTTGGAGGAGGCTGTGCTGTTTGGATGCTCCGGGGTAGCTTGGTTGCAGGCGGAGGCTGCGGCCGGTGGGGTGGCGGGGGACATGGACAACTGTGGGGTTTCACATGAAGCAGGCTGCCCTTTCCCTGTCAGCAGGTGCGCAGATTGGGGTATTCCATGTCCCCTTGGCGTGTCAGGTTCAGGGATGCTTGCACAGTTATACTGGCGCTCTTGGTAGCTCGCCCGCGGAGGATATAACTCCTGGTGGTGATGCTGGTAGCCAGTGTCCCTTGCGCGGCTGTAATATTCTGGACTATGCTCGGGGATGTAGTTATTTTGCGAATATTCCTCGCATGGAGGAAATTTCGGATCAATGTAGTTAGACTCCATCAAATACGAGCTCATGATCATTAATTTCTGGAGTGGAAAATAATTTTTCTAGCTTTGTCGTTTTTCTGCTCCATAAAGCCCTCCTACTTGCGAGCAGCCCTGTAAAGTTACTTTTACCACGTGACACAATGGGCCAATGGCAGGCTTAGAGGTAGTTCCCGGATAAGGAACCAGAGGTATTTAGCATACCTACAGTCGCCATTGTGGGCACAAATCTCTCTCTCTCCGCGTATCTCGCGTCCTCTCTCTACCCTTCTCTCTCCACTCTCATTTTCTCTGGTTGCGTTACCAAGGCAATTGATCTTGAAGGGAAAAAAACTAGTATAGGTAAATGCTGACCAAGTAAAAAATAAAACAGGCAAGTCCTCAGCTTCCAATTATTCAAAGGGACAATAGGTGAATCACAAAGGATAAGGCACAACAATAGTAAAACAGTCATTTTTTTTTAGCCTGACTGCCTTCAATAAAGGTTATCTGATAATTAATGAAAGCAGAGTACAGCAGCTCTAAATCCATTAGAACAACAACAAATAGAGCTGCATCACGTTGTGACTGTTGTAGTTTAATGCTAAATATGTTTAAATTCAGCCTAAATGTCAGAACTGCCCGGGATGCTGAAGTGATCTGGAGGTGTGGTAGATGTTGGAGAATTGACCTGATAATTTATAATATTGGAGAAAAAGGTGGACAGTAGCAGTTTGCAAACATGAACCTTCATGTAGTGACCAGATATTTGTCACAATTAAAGTGTCCATCCTTTTTAATTAATGTGGGGCAGTCATTAAAATATTTTGATTCCAAAAGTTGCCATTTTTCATCTAGTGGAAAAAAATAAAATATATATATATATATATGTGTGTGTGGTTTTTATTGAGGTGATATAAATAATGTATTATTGAAATAATAAGGAAAAACAAGAAGCAGATACTAAAATGGCACACAAAATGCCTTTATGTGTTTAATCTCTATACTATCAACACTATACATCGAGGAAATAAAGGACTGTCCAATAAACCTACACCAGACCTTTAAGAATGAAATGGGATCTTAACAGGGTTTTAATTAATGAAATTAGCAAAGGTTCCATTCCATTTAGTGCAGCAGGGCCTAACCACGCAGCCAATATGCAAAGGAGCAGCATCTGAATTAAAAAGAACCTTCATCAGGATGACTGGGAACACTGGTCATTACCTCAGTATTACCAGCAGTGTCTACCCTAAAAAAACAAAAATTGTTTTACCGCCACGTCAACAGTTAAAAGGCCACAAGGAATCACAGACTAACAAGTATGTCACTGACATGAAGGCGCAGCAGCAGCAGCAGCATGATGTCACTGTTCTAGCTGGTGTGCAGCCAGTGCAGTGATGGAAAAGAGGATGAAAATATGACGATGCCACAAACTGGAAGAGTACAATCTGGTGTTTCCACTGCAGAGGAGTACAGGCTGTTGGGCTGCATGTGGTCCCAGCCATGAGCAGCTGCTCTTTTTTGTATTAGACTACAGAGCACTGGATGAGCGAGATGATTTCCATATATGATAAGACTGTTTTATAATTGTGTCACAGCCACAGTCATAATGTTTATCTTATAACCCTGTCTAGTCTGCGTCCACCAGGACATTTGTAGTCAAAGGGGCCAAAGGTGAGTGACAAATACAAAAACAAACTTAGATTAAACTGAAAATAAATGGGTATTTATGCAAACATGCTATTTAGCTTCAACATCGTATGCTAAAGTCAAAACAATGGTAAAAGATCACAATATTTCTGCCTCCCAACGTGGCTGCAGCGGTGACCATCTGCCACATTCCTGAGGCTCTGCTGTCTGACTGTAAACTGATCCTGTCTGGCTGTGTAAACTTGTCATGTGTTGTTTGCTTCCAGTTCCTCTCCCTCACTCCGCTTTGGTTCGGGAGGGAGGGCTGTGGGGGTGGGTGCTAATGTGTTCGCAGCTTCTTAACATCCAGATTAAAATCCCTTCTCCGCTTGATGTGAGGACAGCTGCAGGTTTGGCAATAGCCAAAATCTCATGCGCATAAAATTATACAATCAAACTTCAAACATAAAAAGATAACCCTTTAATTCCACTTGGAGAAAGATTTGGAATCCAGAAGTGAAACAAGGTCACCAGATTGGAAGATGTATCAATTCTCTTTACAATAATTGCATGAGATATTTTAAAAAATGACATGTAATGACATTCTTTACTGGTCTGTTTGTGCAGAATGCGCACGCCATTTCAATAACCACAAGTGAGGATGTTAGAGGGGTTTTATAGAGCAATAAACGCTGTAAATCAGTCACTTTTAAACGACCCCTGGTTCCTAACGTGTTTTATAGGGTCTGAAACAGTAGCCACGCACTGCACACATGGCTCTGCTCTTGGAGGCCTATGCACACAAGCCTCGACTGTCTGGACCATGAATATACTTTGTGACAACGTTATTGTATTGCTACAGTGCCCAGATGCAGACTGAGCGCAAAACACAGATGCTTGGAGTGAAAAAGGAGGAAAGGTGTGCAGAGGAGCAGAAGCAGGAGTGTCCAGTGGCCGCTGTGGATTTTCAGTTGCCCATGTATTCCTGTAGAGACGTACTTGCGACTGTCTGGAACTCACACAAATTCGGTTCTACAGGGTACATATAGACAACTAACATTTTTTAGATTAGAAACTGCCCTCAGTGACCTCCATTTAGACTCAAACTAGTGTCTGAACAAGTGTGTATGCAGCAGAGTGGGAATAAATCTGCCTGATTGGTTAAAAAACACACGTTTGCTGTGCTGTGGATAACATATGTTTACTCAAGATAGATTTCAATATCGTTTCTCTCACACTCGTGCACGTTTTTGGGGTAGCTGAATATTCAGTCACAAACACACAGGATACAAAGGGATGGCGTGACAGCATTGATGAAAAATAAGTTCCTTTTGTTCCCAGCCATTTCTCCTGCCTGCTATTACCATACTGACCGCCCGGTAACCTTTCTTCCTGCCACTCTGGAAGCTAATGAGAAAAGCCCTGGATGAAAAATGCTGTATCAAATGTGACCTGTTCCGGGGTTATTAAAAACACCAAACACGCTCAGATTGTGATTCAATGAAATTGATTACACTGCAGATGTGCACAAGAAACATTAATTGCTGGCAAAAAAAAAAAAAAACACCCAAAAACTCTTAATCACGTTTCTCCCGCAAAATTCTGTGCATCAAATGAAATAATGCAATTAGAAAACACACATTTGTATTTTGCATGTTTCCTTTGAAACACGTGCTGCTTTTTTGCACCAAGCCGGCGTGCGTAAGCTGCGCACAGTTTCAAAAGCTCCCCTCTCCCGTGCACGCTGGAGGATGCATTTTAATATTAGTTAGACAGGCTGACCCGCGTTTCACCCCTCGCGTTTGACTGGTTCCAATAGTTCACTGCCAAGGATTATTGATGGAGGGACAGCAATGAATTCCTTATCCACACAAATGGCTTTCAGATCGTGCACCTAGTTCAATAACTAGTTATAATGTAGAAGTACAAAAAATGAGGCCCTAAGGCAGACTAATTTGATGTTTCATTTGTTCTTTTGAGATATTGTTTAACTTTCTTTCCTCCCCTTCTCTGCAACAGCTGTACGTGCCTGCTCACGCATGTTCGGGTGTAAACAAAATAAATCTGCGCAAAACTATGCGGGTGTTCGTTGGCCGTCCGTGGCCGTTTTTTAATTATGCGGACCCGAAACAGCAGCACCTGACCCAGATGCAGATAGTAGAGCAATAACTTCTGCTCTCCAATGGAAACTGCTGCGGCGCACGTTTAATCAAAGCTTTAACCTAATAGCCGTTTCTCGTTTAATCTCCCCAGGTGTAATAAAGTTAAGGTGGATATCTTCCGGTAGAAAAAAAAATGTATTAATGAAGTGCTGACAGACTGGAGACTATTTGGGCATGAACGGTTTAAATCAGCAGGAGGGGAGAGGGCTCGATTTTAGCATACTTGCTGTCACACAAAGACCAAGTTGGTCTTAACGAGGCTGTGGTTAATGGGGTCATAAAACCGACTTTACCTGCGTAACTTTCTGGTCTCAGATATAAAAGTAATACAACTAACCAGTGATGAATTTTGTTTAAGCTGGCAAACCATCCTTAATAAGGATAATGAATAAAAGAAATCTAAATGAGTGTTAATTTTCTTCAAAAGGGAAGACAAAGTGATTGAGGGTCCAGGCATCAGAGTCCCTGGAATGAGAGGAACAAGGTTTTTGCTTCCTGCTAAAACAGCAAACTCACTGAAGTCTCACATCTCTTCATTCATTCCAGGTAGGACGATGGGCAACACTTAGTGGGGGTAACAAAAACCCCAGGGTTCCACGCGTTCTCACCGGAGCTTTGACCTGTAGGCAAAAAGAGAATAAAAATTAAATAAATAAATAAATAAATAGCCTGTATTTTGTTTAGATTTTACTTTAGGGAAATCATTTCCCACAATTTAATACGAATTATACCTGAAATAAATTTGAATAAGATTTGATAAGATTTACTATCCTTTATGTTAATTGTGTTGAATTACAGCTAAAGTTGTTGTGTCTCGTTTCAGTGATCTACGTGCTTCTGATCTGTTATCTTAATTGAAGTGACTGTGTCCTACAAATGCTTTGAAATGTAAGATCTCCTTTCGAAGCGACTCAGAGGGCAGGAAAACAGGACGGGTCGCTTTCGGTGAAGAAAAACCATCATTTTGAGTATCTCCTTGGGCAAACGTTCTATGAATAGAATTCCCTGGATTTCAACGAACCTGAAACATGGCCTACAACTTGCTGACATTGAAAAGAAATTTGGGCTGCAGTTTAAAGGGACTTTGTCTTTTTATTTGGGTTGAGCCTGACGGAAGTCCAGGCCTACCCGGAAATGACCTCTGTAGACTAAATGATGACCGTGTCAACTCCGGAGGGAAACGAAAGTAAAAGAACAGCAGTGAAACAGACTTTTGGACTGTCTGACTTTACCTCAGTGAAAGTGATTCAAGCCAGATTGTTGATTCCGTAAAATGTATTTTTAGAATTATTATCGCTCTACTGAAAATGTAGCAGCCCAATTCTGAATTGTCACATCTGATGTTCATTACTTTTACAATAAAGACAGCATATTGCAATCTTTCAGGAGGTCCTCACGATAATTTTGTAATTATGACAGTGAATACGACAATATATCTGTAAAAAAAAAAAAAAAAAGTCTACAAAAGAAATTAAAACTTGAAATAAACGCATTTTCCTTTACAGTATTACCCAGCCTGCAGTGTGTTACATAGTGCCCCCTATCGGACGTGTGTATCTGACCATTCTGGACTAGAGAAGGACTGATTTCTATTGTTCCTAAGCAAAACCATGAAGCAAAAACTGCGTGTTTCACAGTGAAACATCAGCTTGGTCACCAGCAGGGTCCCACTGCAGCTCTGCTCTCAGCCAACACCCTCCCATACAGCACATCATATCCCATTCCCGAACACAAGGAGAGGCAGCCTGGCCGCAGAGCTCATTTAAACATGAAGAATTAAATGCGTGCACCACACAAGAAGAGAAAATTATCGAGCTTATCAGATCACACCACCTCATTTATCTTCATGCTGATCAATTCCGTCGTTCAATACAGGCCGCTGCACCACAACAACCCGGAAAGAGCGTCGACTAAAATAAATAACACCCTTTGTTGTTTATTTCAAAAAGCATACAACAGTTATGCCTCTAGCTGATATATATACGAAATTGCTCATGAAATTAAAAAAAGGTCTTATCCCGAATGAAGATTAAAAACGCACGCAGCCATAGCAACAACATTTTCAGACAGAACTATTGGTTAAGTATCTAATGCACAAGAAAAAAAAAAAAAGAAAGGAGGAAGGAGGAGGAAGATGAAGAGAGGAAAGTGGGTGTATGGTGAATGGATATGTGTGTTGTTTTCTGAATTAATTTATGTATTTAACTTATATCTGTTTATAAACATCTTTTCATTTCACTCAGTCATTTTTATTTTTTTTAATTTTGACACATTAAGAAATTGTTTGAGGAGCTACTCCTTCAATCACTTCATCGAGGGTAACATTGTTTCAAAAAAAATACTATACTGATATACATATTTTACATACGATGCAGAAAAGAAACATGAACGCAGTCAACGTCCGTTTTAATTTATCTTTATCATATTAATTCCGATTTGATAAAAATTTCAGAATATCAACAATTGTACGATTATATAAAAATCAGTGCGAACTAACGCAATTAAATCAGACATCAGTCCCTTTGCAAATGTAACGTTCGTATACTAATAAAAATGTCTCCTTCGGGGGGCTTGCAATACAAACTTTAAAATCAACTTACTGCAGCAGCTCCCGGTGTTCCGCAGCAGCTCCACAGTCCGGAGAAAGGTTATGCATCCTCAGTGCCACAAAGCCCTTTCTTCCCCAGATAAGGAGCAGCCAGCAGCTGCGATTCCGGACAGTTAAGATTATATATGATGTGTATATATCGAAGGTTTGTCAGCTCTTCCAGGCCATAAAACCCACTTAAATGACACCACGTGCTTCCTATGCACCATTCACAGGCCCTGCTTGGGGCAATTGGCATATGTAACCTTGTAAACTTTAAAATACCCTAAAAGAAAGACATAGGCCTACAAAAAGCGATTCAATACATTACCCACGTATAGGTTAGGCCCAACAGAGACAGTGGACGCTGCGCTGACCGGCTCTCATAACGAAGTTGACGGTTTTATTTTGAGAGGTGAGTTGATTATATTTTTATTTATTGTGCTCGGGAGAGTTTGTCTCATTATCTACTGCGTCATTAACACAAACGCTGCTGCTGACCACAGAATTCCCGCAAAATGGCCTGAATTTTAGTCCGACAGATAGTTTCATTGTTTTAAATACAACGATGGAAAGCCAGAGTTGCAATATGGCCTCAGGAGTGATGGTGAGAGGAAACCAGTGGCTTTATTTTGGTGGGTGAGTGTTGTCACAGGTTGGGTCTCTTCCTTCCCTGACCAAACAGGAAACTAAAGCCCGTGCGCTGTGGAAATAGGGCAATAAAGTTTTATGAGGGTCTTAAACTCCAGAAAGCGTTTGTCCGTCATCAGCGCTAATCGGTGGACACCTTCCTAACATCAGTTAAAATAACACTGATCACTCGAGACTGAAACTTTATTCTTTCAAATCAACAATCAAGCCATTTCTGTAACGTGGAAATGAGTTAATTGCGTACAATATTATTACATACAGTCAGGAGATTCACCAGAAAATGACAGACAGCTACAAACACAAAAATATTACTTCACTAAACATGTAACACACTCGACCAATTTCTGTCTATTTTACACAGCAACATGTTAATGGGTTGTTTTTTTTTTAAAGGAAAGTGTCGATAAGTCAATAAATTTGTGAATCACTCAGACATAAATGTATGATCACAGTTGAGTGTGAAACGGTGTGTACTCGTGTTAAAAACGTAGCTAGAGTTGCCTTGTACGCCTATGGTTTCAGTGCCCTGCAGAGCACAAAGCCTTGCAGCGTGAAGGACCCTGGCTCTCCTCAAATTCGTGTCCTCTGCGCGCCGCAAAGTAAGGTTATCATCGCACAGCGGCAAATTAATTTAGAAATGTAAACCAATAGATCAAAGTGAGTGATATTCAATACATTAGGTCCCAAACTGCAGCGAGTGACACATAATTGGTGATGAAGCGCACAGAGCGGTGTCATGATGTCATTGCTGCCTGGAGGTTCATCCGGAGGTCAGGCGGCACACCAGCAATGCGCACTGCTGGCCTGAGAAACGCAAGGCATGCTTCCCATTCCGTAGTGCACACGTCCTACTCCTTCACTTTGATCTTTGAGTCTTTCTTCCACTTCATTCTCCTGTTCTGGAACCAGATTTTGATCTGCCTCTCGTTTAGACAGAGGTTGTGCGCGATCTCGACGCGCCTGCGGCGACTCAGGTACCGGTTGAAGTGAAACTCTTTCTCCAGCTCCAGAGTCTGGTAGCGGGTGTAACTGGTCCTGGAACGCTTACCCTCCGATTCTGAAGTGGTATTAAAATCATTGAATTATTACAAAAGTATAGTCTCTATTAACCA
The DNA here is from genome assembly GCA_016586285.1 of Arothron firmamentum. Classification (NCBI taxonomy): domain Eukaryota; kingdom Metazoa; phylum Chordata; class Actinopteri; order Tetraodontiformes; family Tetraodontidae; genus Arothron; species Arothron firmamentum. The sequence goes on from BJFM01000091.1 coordinate 41,545, forward strand.
GCTGCATTCAATAAATATAGTGTTTATTTAAAAATAAATTAATAATAATTGGAGGCAAAACTAATGTTCCCTTTCATTTTAATGCTCAGACATCCTTTTACATCTGTAATGTTAACACTAAAATGTCATAAAACGGGCTATTAAGGATTATCTTCCAAAATAAAGCAAATGACTGTGTTCGCCATCTTTTAAAATTTAAATATCAAAGTCTGAAGCAAAAATCCCTAAATCTGCAACGCTCCCAGAAAACACTTGTGTTGATTCAAAAGTTGCACGGGAGCAGAGAACCCGGCAAGAGAAATTGAGAGGTTAAATTTGATATTTTCCAGATATAATCTAGTTTACAAGGCATATGTGCCCTAAGCAAAGTATTTGGTATTGGGCAAACGTGACTAAAGCCCCAGCGGGCTCCGGAATGTTTCAAACTAAATCTGAAATGGCTGATTTTGTAAATATTCTGTACTACGCAGTCCGAACGCTCAGCCAGAGGTTGCAGGGCGTGCAAACGGAGCACGACTATTCAAAAAAAATGAGGTGAAAAGTTCACCACTGGGTCAGGGCGTTAGTGTTTCCCAGAGTTCATTTTAAGGCTAAAGCTACTCCCACGCAGACAAACAGATAATGTAAAACATGTAGCTTGGCTAAGTCAATAAACGAAGCAATATACTAGAACTAGAAGCAGAATTTGTAAATATTATTTCATAGTTTTATCACAATTTTGTCCTTTAATCCAATTATACCACCATAAATCACCCCACAGATCACCTCTTCATCGTAACAGAGCAGGTTTACGAGCAATGGATGCCTTTGTCATAAAATTTATGACCGCGAGTTTTTATTATTTCCTGCGTTTGGCCTATAAAACTCAAGAGGGAGAGTGGAACGCCCGAAAGCGTCGTCGCTGCGTAAAGAGTCTATAAGGGACAGCATCTTAGCTTCACTTTAGCAAATATAGCCAAACTTTACCGTGGTTCATGTGCAGTTTTGTCATCCATGGATAAATCTGTGGCTGCTGCTCACTGTCCGGACGCTGGGTCACTTGGGGATTTCGTTTGACTGTTTGCGCGTTTTCCGCAGTTCTCTCGCTCTCCTGGCTCTTGCTGCCGCCGAGTTTTGCGCTCCTCTCCGGGTCTCTGTCTGCACCTAGTCCCACCAGCGTGTTGCCGCCGTAGCTGAGCCCGCTTGCGTCCACGGTCTTGCTGCTGGAGACCATGGTGATCTGTGGTCCTGACGGGAGAGGAGTCTCCGCGCTGCCACGCAGGCTAGCTTTCATCTCTTCCCGTTTAGCGGAGGTCGTGGGAACTGGACAAGTGAATATCCCGTTAACACCTTCATAACGGCCGGACCTGCGCTCAGACAGATCGAAACTAAACATAATGTCAGAAGTTGTCGCGCTTGTCTCCCTGAGATTCGAGCAGTCAACATAAAAGCTCATTTTAAACTAGTTTCTTCTCAAACTACAGAGGGCGGCGGGTTGCGTTCCTACTGGTTCCTTGTTTTTGTTGATCATTGCTTCTTTTTTTTTTTTTTAGCGGACGGTTTTCGAAAATTCAAGTTTGTCTGTGCTATAAAATAATCCAGGATTTATAGGTGGAGTAGGCTTTGCTGTCTTTTTTTAATTCTTGATGAGATGGGCGCTGCCCAAATATGGGGTATTTGTATGGGATCACGTGCGCATGTTGGCCAGTCATAAATTGGCTTTGATACTGAATGGGGATATTGATGAATAGGAGAAACGTGTCCGGTAAACTTTGAGCTGCATGGTTGGTGAGGACCAGGCGAGGAGCTTTAGCGCAAAAAAAGGGCAGGACAGTAAGACAAGAGCGTCACCTGGTGTCTGGTATGGGACAGGGCGGTCAGGAGCGGCCACAATCCGGCCAAGACGCACCGCTACTCACACAACACAACCAATAATAATAATAATAATAATAATAATAATAATAATAATAATAATAATAATAATAATAATAATAATAATAATAATAATAATAATAATAATACGGGATTAGCTTTTAATGGCCTCGTTGTTGGAAAGAATTTACGCGCAATTACTTTAAAGTGTTGCTGAATTTAGGACGTGTGATTAAAACAACGTGAATGTGGTATATAAACTGCATATTGGAGCCTATTGCACTCCCAGTGTTCGATGAAAATGTATAATTTAGACGCAAAAGTACATAAAATCACTTCATTGGTTTTTGAATGCATGCAGGTCGTTTGAAGCTTTCTGATAGCCACAAAGGCCATGATAAAAACCAGAATATAATCCCACTCTGGTGTTGATGCGTATAAAGTCATATTTTTTTTACCCTCCTTTTCTTTTCCATTCTTTTCTTTTCCTTTTGATGTGGAAATGGAACTTTCATGACAGAGACCAAGGACGAGGCTGAAAGTTTAACAAAAACTTTATTTCATGATACACAATTGGGACAAAGCATATACTTGTAACTCGAAAAGAAACGTAAAGAATTACTAGTGTACAAATGTAGACCTCACAAGGAAACTCTAAGGTTCAAAGAACAAAAAATAAAAGGTTCAGCGCAGTTTGTGTGCAGCGGCTATCAAAGCGGGTAAATGCACATGAAGTCCTCAAAGCATTAATATAATACAAATACGATGCTCATTTGATTATTTACAGCCGCTCACTTGTGTTTGGACTGCATGTTTGTGCAGCTTTCATCTCGACACTTTCAATGCAGACAATTCAAGTAGATTTTTCTCCGTTGTCGATCTGGTCTTTTCCTTCCGTGGAATGTACATGTGGAAACATTGCGTTAAAGTCAAATACTGATCAAGGAGTTCACAGTGATGGGTGGGGCGTTAAAGGGGCTAGATACATTTTTTACTGGCATGGAAAAAACATTAAAAAATAAATTCTTCTACTCTCACAATACATGTGTGACATTGCACAAAAAACATCAACGCTTCAAATGTCACGGTGGCCATATTTGGCTCCTGAAATATTTTGGAACGTTCCTGTGGTTAACGTGGAATATAAGTGATAAAGCTGCGGGGTAGCCATCATGCAGTGGAGTCGATTTCAAGTCTCTGTAATTCTTTTTTAGGTAGTTATGTTGAGACCCGATGATCCTCAGGTGTTCTTTTATGTCGACTATTCTTTCTTTTTATCCTCATCCTTCCCTTCTTCCGTTGCGCCACCGCGATCCTCTCGCTCATCCTGGGAGCCTCCTGTCTGTTCGTTGCCAGTCACCGTGGAGGTCAGGTTGCTCTCCTTCTTCCACTTCATGCGTCGGTTCTGGAACCAGATTTTGATCTGGCGCTCCGTCAAACACAGCGCGTTTGCGATTTCGATGCGCCTGCGTCTGGTCAGGTAGCGGTTGAAATGAAACTCCTTCTCCAGCTCGAGGGTTTGATAACGGGAATATATCTGACGTCCTCTGCGTCGGTCCGTCCCGTAGCCCACTCCTGTTCAGATACAAAGTGGTGATGCTCTTTGAAATAATTTGCAAGGCGCAGTCACAGTTCATGTCTGTCTGCGCTCTCATATCAGCGCTGAACTGCGGATATAAACTTATCAACTTAATTTTTAGCCAAATCTGAGTAAAAATAAAATAATTTAAAAAAAACTACAAACGTTAATCTGCAATCATATCCAAAACGGAGCCCTTTCTTCTGTAATCTCAATTGATAAAATCACGCCAGTAAAGGCGCTCCTGGCTTCCTCGCGCTGCCGATTATCAATCTTAAAATGATATCTGTTTGTTTGCACGTGCAAAGGCCCATCTACAGGTCGAGAGGATACAGTAATGTTTTATGGGGTCATAAAAAGTAGCTTACTCTCTTAGTAAGACATATCGTAAAACTGGCCTATTTCCCTAATTTATTTGTCGTAGTAAAACTCACCGCTGTGTGAGTTCATCCGCTGCATCCACGGGTAGATCGGGATGTTGCTTTTTTGCTCCTGCGTTGCTGTCCTGCCTTGATCCAAACTGTACTCTTGAGCAATGTGGCTCTGCGTACTGAGTCCCATGTTTGTCTGTCTGCAACTCGGAAGCACGTCCTTGTCTTGAAGAAACACGTTTGATCCATAGTCGTACTGTGCTCTGCCGGACCCAAAAACCACGTTGTCTTGCGGAGAGTAGAAGGGCGCATATATCCGATTCTGGGTCACAGCAGCGCCGTACGACGAAAAATGTCTGACTGTGTCATAGGTGGTGGAGTTGAGGGGCACGTTAGGAAGGACGTCTTGACCACCGGATAAATGGCAGGAGAGCGACGGGTTTGCAAAATAAGAATTCATATCTTGCTTTTAACCCTCTCTCCAACTCTCCCCACTTCTTTATCCGTTCCTTTTCAACCTCGCTCGTAGGAGTAAATCTTCTTCCCGTTTGTGTCAACTAACCACACCTTTCTCCAGCGTCTTCTTTTTTTTCTCCACGACTTTCTGCCTCTCTACCGCAACGTGGGCTACTTTGAGGATTCAATATTATTAATTTCCAATCTCCGGTTAAAACGCACAAACCCGAGTGTTATAGCTGAGGCTTGGCTCGGTGAGAGACAATATGACAATGTCAGCTGACTACTCTCCGCCAATTGAGAGGCAGGAGTGGAGAGGGAACTGTAGCTTTTAGCTTGGAGCTTGAACATTACAGCTAAATGCCGATAAACACGAAGCAGAGTTGGAGTGGCACACAGCTTGGTTGGATGAGACGTTTTTTCACTAAAGTATTAAAGAATGTGGTATTTACGGAGGAATGCGATGTAGAATGTAAACAATGTCATTCAGTACAGAGGGTACATTAAAGGAGGAGGAACTCTTCCCTCAAGGTGTCTTAACGAATGGCAATGTAATTAAATTAAACACTAATTAAGTCAGTATTAGGCGATAAATGCCCAGTGGGCTCAGTGTTCCCATTTTTCCCCCTTTCTCTGCTTACGTGCCTATTTCCAAAATTCTCGTCACCAATCCAGGCATGTGGGCATCTCGCAGGGCACGTCGCTTCTCGAAAGGTCAATATTATGCTTGCATTTATTGCTTATTCCGCCTACATTGTCTACATTCGCACACCTTTAATGTTTCCACTGAGTATAAATTGTCTGGCTCTTGAGCAATATCTGTGCTTTGGAAGTGAACTGGGGGAGGGTGTAAGTGGTAAGAATGCGTTTATGGTGTCTCTTCTGTGAGGGCAATAAAACAAGTGACGTTCCCCAGCTCACCAACAACTATCTATGCAGCAAAAGAAAAAAGAAAAAAAAAAAAAAGAAAGAAAAAAATCCCCTAAAGTGAGCAGCAATCTCCCACATTCAGAAATGAAAGCACCACGAAGCATGCGGCGGCGCAAGGCAGAAAGCAGCGAACCCGCGCAGGCTGCATGCGTCCGAGCGGATCGTTTCTGTCATTCTAGTTCCAGTTGCGCGACTGTCAGTCGCAATTCTCCACAGGCCAACTGTGCTCAACGTTTACACTCAGGTACATTCTTTTGCACTCACAACAGACCAGCATACTTTCCATTTTAGGCACAAACATTTAGGATAGATTACAGTAACGTAAAAATTGTCATTCTTCACTTTTCCCCCGTCTTGATCACTGTTCGACATTCCTTTCACACACACACACACACACACACACACACACACACACACACACACACACACACACACACACACACACACACACACACACACACACAAATACAAAAAGGGAGCTGAGAAACCAATAATTATGTGAGCTGTAAATGATGGGTTTGCAGATGCTCTGCGAAAATAAAGCACAACCAAAGCGCCTGTCTGCTTCAAGTGTGATTCATCTAACCGTGTGAAATTTCCCCATCAGTTATCTTTTCTGCAATCCCAAAATGTAATACATTTTATTACACGAACGAGTTTTTGAAGAGAAGAAACGGCGAAACACACGCACACACTCATGGAACATTTATGATTACACTGTCATCGCTCTCACTAACTGGACAGATGTCAATAAATTGATTATCAGAGTTACTGAATATGTCCTCAAACGCAGTCGCCATTGCTGGAAAAAATATTGGTCCACCACAGAGAATTCCTCTACAGGGAAGAAACGTGGAACAAGGTTTGGTCTGTTGTTTGGCATCCTGAATAGACCCATAAAAGAGACAAGAACAAAGAGAAGGAAGTATCGGGTGCAATAAAAGCTCCCCTTCACCTTATTCCTGGCCACATGTGACATAGCACATATTTGGTGCAAATAAAAGACGTGAGCTGGTGGGTGGAACGTCCCCATATTCAGGACTTTGCTCTTAAAATCAATATGAAACAATCCAATACTGAAGGTTTGGAAACGTGCATTTATACATTTCATGGTATAGATGAAAGCGTATTTAAATTCCAACGCATTAGCTATAGCCAAACAAAGCTATTGATCTTTCATTACATTAACTGCAAGAGAGAATTTTAATAAAAGCGAGGAAATATTAATACACATTTAAATTTTACTTAGAGTATACCCTCCGTAGCAACAGTGAATGCATGCAAGACATAGTTGCTTCATTTTTCAAATCAATTTTATCATTTAAATGCAATTTTTAGACAACCACCACATAATTCAAAATCTTATCAGTCTTCAACAAAAGTTTAAAGAATATTAATTTCGAGACAGATTTGCCTAAACTATTTGTCGCCTCCCCTGAAAACGAAACGGCTGCAAAAGTTTAGGCTGTAAATAAAGGTCGAACACTGAAGCCAGCGAGCAGGCTGGAGAGGCTGGAATGCAGCCGAGTTAAGCCAGTGTCCAGAATTAGAAAGGTCATTGTTTCCCTCGAGTTTTAGTGTTTTATTGCGCCAAAAAGAAAAAAAAAAAAAAAAAAAACAACGCAAATCCTCCGCGGAGCTTTTGATGCTGAGAACTGAAGCCGTTTTGTGCACAATGGAGAGACGGAATTCATAAACAGCGATGAACGAATAAACACAAGAGGAGTGAGCAAAAAATACTCAGTTGTTAACCACAGCCAAGCACTAAAGATGGACGAGTAAAATTAGCCTTATTTAATTCAATAATAATTCGTCCGAGTTGTTAAGTTGTAGCTTATTTGCATGTATAGGAGGACGTCATTTTAGGAATTGTGCGTGAGCCTTAAATAATTTTCATGTGTTGCTTTTCTTACATTTGTTAAACCTATAATAACGCTTTCTTAATTGTAAATATAACTTACGTGAAAATGTAACTGTTTTCTGAGGAGCAGGCCTTTTTAAACCCGCTCCCGTGCAGCTTCCAGGGCCCTGCCATGTTGTGACCACTTCCTCTCTGTGTGCTTATTAAACGCACGTCAATGTCCACCCTCACCACATTCATCAGAGGTACTTGTAAGGAACCTGTACAATTTCTGTGTTACAAGCCATAATTAAAAACAAAGAGGAAAAGTCTGGCCAGACCCTTTTACTCCCGGCCACCCCCACCCGACCCCGCTCCAAGCTAAATTCACATATACAATGCAAAGCCCTCTATAAGCACTTTACCATGGTCAGGCCCAATCAATGTCCGGAAGTGTCCGACTTTATGCTCGTTAAGCACTCAGGAAGCTGTTGCTCAATGAGCACATGTTGATCCACACGTCATAAATTATGACCATTAGTGGGCAAATTTTTTTTTTTGCCCTGACGGGATTTGTAAGAGAGGTTCTAAATGTGGTGATGCGGACAGATTCATGACTTCATGGAGTTTAATGCAGAGCTATCTCTGCCTTTTAAAACACTGCAGGGCAAAACAATAGACTGCGGTTTCCTCTTCGCATTTTAAAACAAGATTTAGCCACCAATCAGAATGACTTGTTGTGGTCTATTTTGCTCCCTCTCACTCCCTCTCTCTTTCTCTCTTTCTCCGCAGGCACTGGAGAGGGACACGTTCCAATGCAACACCAATCTTCATAAAGGAAAAGCCATTCGCGTGGCTAACAGTAAGCCCATGCCGCACTGAGAAATTGCAATTAAATGCTCATTTCATCATAGAGGAGATTCTCTTGGAGACTAAAACACGTTACATTTCTTTAAAAGCAAAATGTTTCTACATTCCATCCATCTGAGCTGTGATCAAAGATTTCATTTCGGAACACAATCTGCCAATTGAATGCCTAATTTTAGACTGCATGTAAGTTTATTTCCTGTTGAAGCTGAACTGTGCCTAAGATCACCTGTGGTGCTATACGATCATTATTTTATTGCTGCTGGTTTATTGCTGCTGGACATTTGTAAAGAGTTTTTGCTCACAATTTAAATAAAACCTCTTGTTGCTTTCCACAGTGTCGTCAGGAATTATGTCACAGGCAACCAATCATTACTCATCACTATTAATAACAAGAAGGCAAAGACAAATCTTCCAACACAGAGAGTGAAAAGTACAGAAACAACAACACCGACACACACGGAAACACTCCTCGGTGTCAGCCTGCGCGGTTACTGGTTGGCAGCAGTAACTCAACTGGGTCAGCTGACACCGCCGCCAAAAACCAGCAGCCATAAACAACACCCACCCCTGCCGCAAGCAACGCCTCTGATCGCTAGGGGGCACTGTAGGGAACGACAGTTGGTGTGACTGTAAATATTGAGCGTGCGTGTATGTGTGCGTGCCAGAGAAAGAGAGAGAGAAAGGGAGCGATAGGGAGTGAAAGAGGGAGGGAGAGAGAGAGGGAGAGAGAAAATGTGTCTTACCCAAGCTCTTGGCAGACAAATAAATACAACTGACAATAAGTATTGAAAGAGGAAATAATTAGAACACATCAGGCAGTTCTGAATGTAATTTGTCACTGCCTGGTCACAGGGGCCTATGACTCATGACAAACTTTATTATCAGTAGTAAATTTATTACGACCGATTGGCAGAGCGGCTCTGAAATGCTCGGCTGATGCTGCAGTGAAACACACAGGTGCTGCTACACCAGCCAGGAAGTGCAGAAACAATGGCTGCGCAACGAATGTGCCTACAGGCTATAGGTCAGGTCACACGTTTTCTCTCTACCCCCAAAACGGTCCTTACAGCACTGATCTTAACATAGCAACCACTGGGATATTAACCTTTTAAGAAGCACAGAGAAGGCACCATAGGAAACTGTGAAAGCTTACCAGAGCAGGCTCTCTATCATGGTCCAGCGCTGCAGCTTGAGGGGTCATGATGGCGAGAGGCAGATCAACACGGCGCGTATCTTCCCGTGTGCCATCACGCTGTCCTCGCACTTCGGTGCGAAGGAGGCGTCTGGACGAGGAGGCTCCGTGTTTGTCGCTAAAACAAAGTCTTTTTCTCCCCCCTTTCACCCCCTCTCCTAGTCGCAGCTTTATTGCTTCCGATGGGGATAAACGCAGGCAGCAGCTTGTATAGGCGGCGACTGTCCAGATGATCCTCCACCAGGAAGTGGCAAATCCGGCCAAATTATCGCGCACAGCGGCGCTAAGAGACCATGCGGGATTTGCTCCAATCGAGCAGGAGCAGAGAAGGGAAAAAGACGTTTCAACGCCCTATAGCTTAGTCTGCTGCTGATACAAGGGAAGGACCAGGGAACAGACAACAGCATAAAGTTCATGTTCATAGAGCGTGTACCACGTGGTCAGCTTCAACCAATGGCGGAGAGGATCCAGTCGTAAACTTTTATTACTCAGCTGTAAATTTCTCCCTTTAACAACCAGGAATGTTTGCACCCATCTTTTCCCTTCCCTTCTCTTTTTCCTCCCTTCTGGAGCACACAAAACTAAAAATGGCCACAAACGCCAAGCCGATTTTTTTCAGTTATGTGTCATCGTTCTTAGTGCTTCAAGGGGAAAAAAAAGACAGTTCGACTTGTAGACAGCTGTACGCCTGAAAAACCATATGTGGAGACAAAACTGTGTGTGAAAGACAGATCCTGAGGAACAAAAGAAAAAAGGCACAAACAATATAGAATAAGCTTAATTTGCAATGTCATTCAAAAATCTGGGTTTTGTTTTGTTTGGGGTTTTTTTTTAGGTTGGATGGAGCTGCAGGATGCGCAAATCAGCTTCCAGCGCCTGAGTGCTTCAGGTGCATGTAAAAAAAAAATAAAAAAACAAACAAAAAGAAAGTCAAAATCAGCTCACTCATAAAAAACTAAAAAACAACAACAACAAAAGCATAAACGTAAATTCAACAACTGGTTTGAGGGTGTAGAGAATGCGGAAGGGTATGAATTCCTAAAAAAAAAAAATACAACCTGCAGTATAAATCTGGGTCAGACTTTCAACACACTGTAAGTAAGAAGGCATATATTTGAAAACGTGGACATAAATCTGACATCACAGAAAAATGGAGAACAACGGTCGCACTACTTATAGGAAATTCACTTCAATATCAGCAACACTATCGAAATTTACGTAAAATGGTTCGTGGTATTGTTGACAGTTCAGATAATTATAGCGTGATACATTCCAAAGTCCAACGTCCACAGTTCTAGTTGAAATCTTATAAAGCCTTTTCTTTAAAGGGAATTCGAACCCGTAGATTCAAAAGTGACACAAATTCTTAGGGTTGGATGAAAGGTGCGTTGCCTGCGCAGACCGGGATCCCGAAACAAAAGATGCTGAAGGGACCAGCCCTGGCTTTATACACCACCAATAAAGTTTACAACAGGTACTCTAAACTTTAATGGTAATAGCAACCTTGTGGTAAAAATACGGACACACACACACACACACACACACACACACACACACACACACACACACACACACACACACACACACACACACACACACACACACACACACTGAGTGCGGGTGCAAAGGATCTACGAAAAACACAACCGAAAACTTCTGAGGAGCAGGGAAATAGACAAATGCACACAGCAAGAAAACTACGCTTTTATGAACGAATGGAAATTAACAAGGATGGAAAAAGCATCGGTCAGTAAGCAAAATTGTACATGGTGTTCGTTTTGCTATGAGTTTGTATTTAAAGTAAGGAGAAAAACACTTAGCCTGAAAAGAACGACTATACTTAATTTAAAAAGCAGTTTAGCGATTGAATAAACGAACCTGTTTTTGTTCAACATGAATTAAAATCAATTTAAAGTTGCAATTCTCTTTTTAAAAAAAAATTTTTCTTTTAAGGAGCTGCTGTAAAAATGGGCGAAATAACATTTCTTTTATTAATTCGTTCATTTATTATTAAATATGGAAAAAATCAATTCTAATCAAAAGTGAAAGTCCTGATGATAAAATATTTAAAGTCTCAAATGGTTTCACGTTATTACAATTTACAGCTGAAAGCAGGATCGGAGGAGAAGTTTTAAATTATTTAGCGACAGGAACACAGGCCTGATTATAGCATTGTTAAATTGAAAGGGATCAAGGATTTTAGGTCAATATAGAAAAATTAATCATTCTCAACATGCTCAGGCGGACATTTAAAAAACAAATACAGGGCTCATGCATTGTATACTCCTTTTTAATTTTCAAATTTCGATTATTATAACCTAAATGAACTCTATGTCATGTTTGCTTTCCACTTCAGAAATACCAGGAGATGCCCGCCTGTACTCAATTAATCCACCATCATGAGCACATTCAGTGTTACCTGCGGTTTCACGCAGAGTAAAACAAACTCCCTCATGCTTTGTATAATTTGGACAGATTATTAACACCAGCTTTGATGTTTGTTTATCTCCTCTCACGTAGCCATCGTTCATTCCGAGCTTCATTAGGAAAAGCTTCGTCTCCTCCCTGAAGAGAACAGCTTTTTTATTAAAAGAATGAATCAAACACGACGCAGGGTTTGGAAAGGAATATGCTGTGAAGGGGGATCTACAATCTTTCCTTTAATGGTGGCAGGAAACATCTGTTAATGCACTTCTGGCATTTTCTGAATCAAACAAATGTGGAAGTTTGACTAAAGGAAAGTTTTATTCAGACATAAAGCTCCTCAATATGCTCCTAACAGGGCTATCCACGGTATTAGGGATGAAAGTCAGCACATCAAGGTGGCATTTCAAGCACTTTCCTGTACATTTGAGACAGATTGTTTCTGAAAATATTCCTGCACAAAAGCCCAAAGCTTTATTCCCTTTTATGGCAACTCCAAGTTTAGAAGCGTTGGGGAGAACAGCACTTAAATGCGGAGAAAATGTGACACTTGTGCGTGTTTCCGCTTCGCACGTCTACATCAATAAAACAATTTAAAAAATGATCGTGAGCCATCTTGTTTATTTGTGATTTTACATCAACAATGGCGGAGACAATTCCGTCTTTCACAGGAGAAACATCAGGAAAACGAGCATATTGTTAACATCAATATATAACAAGACGTACATAAAGATTATATTCAGTGCAAAACAACTAGCCTACGCTATATCACCAGCACAATAAAATAATAATAATAATAATAATAATTAAAAAAAATCCCTTACTTTAAAATCGCTGTAAATGTAGCAGGTATATTCGTACACAGTAAATGTGCGTTCTAGGCAGTTTTAGTTGTTGGGGAAATAGCTTGAAATCAAACCAGAGCGATGCCATAAGTGAGGAATATAAATTCAGCAAAGGCAGGGCTCTGAGTTTAGGTAGTGCCATGGTGCAGTCTCGAAAATGTTTGCTTGAATCTCTTCCAAAGACTCGCAAATTGTCTTCAACAAGTGTATGCTGTGTGTCGGGTAAATGCTACATAACGATGATATAGGACATTTTAAATTTTAAAACATATGAAATCTCCTCTCTCAGAAATCTCTATTGCAATTTCCCCAGGTTTAGGTAGCATCAAAGGATTTCAAACGATTGCATTTCCCTGGTCATCCTATAGAAAAAAGCAGGGTCTGAGGAACTAATGGCTATTTTTGTCCATGAAATGGAACGAAACTGTAATGATTAGAATTAGAAAAACCACTGGTTAGGCCTTTGGCCATGTGACTGTTGCGATGACGTCTCAACACGAACTACTAATTATTGGCCTACATTTTGCTTATAGTTTTATTCTGAAATGTTCTTCTCAATGCAGGCTGGAATCTATTTACACTACAGAGCGGCGTTGGGTTTGATCGGATTTGGCTATGGCACGTGAGACAATTATTATTCAAATTAAATTTGTCCAAAAATTGCTAAGCCTTTTTTCATCTAACATGCGCTTTAATTTACCCCTCTTTTTAAAGCAAGGGCGTCAGTCTATCAAAGAAACGATGCTACAGCCGCGCTTCTACGGAGAAATCCAAATCATGTTAGAATAAATGGTGAGGTTTTTTTTTTTTTTTTT
>BJFM01000091.1:54748-68555 GCA_016586285.1 Arothron firmamentum
TTTTTTTTTTTTGGTCAATTCATGACAGCAACATTGGGGGGATTTCTGGTTCCCTCTTGAGAAAAAAAAAATGAAAGGATGGTCATAAAGTTATCGCTCTCTGACTCCTTGTGACTCTTCATCTGTTTATGGGGCCACTCTTTCTTTCCTCCCTTTCAGCCATATAACCATAAAAAGGACCATAAAATCACTCCTTGGCCTCCTCTTTTTCTTCCGCTTCTTTCTCTTCCGTCTCTTCCCCTTCACCGTCCTCGTTGCCCTCTTCCTCGGCTTCAGCCTCTCCCCTCGGACCCGGAAACTTGTCTTTGTTGTTCTCTTTTTTCCACTTCATCCTTCTGTTCTGAAACCAAATCTTCACTTGGCGCTCGGTCAGGCTCAGGGCGTGGGACACCTCGATTCTCCTCTTGCGTGTCAGGTAAGGGTTGAAGAGAAATTCCTTCTCCAGTTCGAGGGTTTGGTAGCGACTGTAGGTTTGTCTACCATTCCGTCTTCCTGGAGCTTAAATGAAATAAAGCCAGAGGTTAAGCAAACTCAGCACGGTCCCCATAAAAAGAAAAAAAAACCCATAAACATATCTATACATATGATAATTAATATAACATTTGCTTTTATTCCCCACAGTATGACTATCAATCACCTTCAGTAAAACTTCCACTCGTAGGAAATTTTCTTTCTAGAATTAAAACATTTTCCTTTAGAAATTCTTGAAAATCAATATTGTAAGTCCTAATTTTGTATTATTATTATTCAGTAATTTATGATTCTGCCATTCTGTCTGTAGAGGTGATCTGCTGTCACAATTCAGTATTTATCCGTCTAACTATAAGGCAATACACATAAATTTAAGCAAAAGTATCCCAATTCCATCAGTTTATTATTGCCACATTCCTGCATTCAGAAATAAATTGCAGTATGCTTTAATTGAGATTGATATTAACACGTGATTAGTGTAAGGTTTTCATCAGCAGCCAAGAAGACGTTTTCACTCACGCACACCAAGACTGACACATACTTGGGGGAAATCAGAGAGTTTGAAACGGCCTCGCGAGATGGGGGTAAAGGTTACAGATGATAAACATCTCTAAAATATGAAGCATACGTCTGTGCGGAATTAATGCAGCATTATAGCTGCAGCATTATGATCGATGGCCAAGCAATATCTGCAAATCCCTCATGATTAGACCATATGAGTCACACTGGGCCTTGCAGGTTCAATTACTCGTCCGAACCCCCTAAAAAAAACCCAGATTGTGGACAATCTGGCCGTGTCTCGGTTAGCATTTTACATGCTACATGGTGTTTGTGACGCTCCAGCGTATGCAACTTGCAGCTGAACTCGTCTTGTCTGTACTCTGCGGTTAGAGTTTGTGAAATATCCTACGTCAAAGATAATTGCCTTCAAAGAGCTGGTGTCATGAGCTGTGATCAGATATGCCGTCTTTAAAGGCACTTCTGAAAGCAACAATTCAGCCCTGTATGGACATGTGCTGCAGAGCAACAGCAGCCTGCAGTGCAGGTTCTATGTGCCCCATCATGTTCCCTCACTTATTTCGTTTTATAGGTAAGAGACACCCGTGTGCTCAGGCAACATTTCAGAGCACATGCATATAAACACACGTATACACCGACACGCACGCGCGCGCACACACATAGAGTAGCATTGGGGAAAAAATGTAGGAAATAACAGTATTATTCTGACCGTGGGGTCTCATCCAAGGAAACATAAGACTGGGAGAGGAGTTTTGATTTAAGTGGCCTTGTCCTTCTCCGGGGTTAGAGCTGCTCGACGATTTACAGTCTGGGTATTGCGCTAGGCTCGCGTCTTGCTGGGTACCATAAAGCGTTTGCCTCGGAAGGGCTTCATATCCATAAAATTTCGTTGCGTCCCCGTGGCAAGCCAGAGCACATGGGTTCTGCTGGTATCCCGGGTTGGAGATCCCCGTGGTGCCGTGGTGGAAAAAGTCCTGCACATGATGGGACGGGTGCTGAAAGCCCGGCGCGGCTCCTCCGGGTCCGTAAACGAGCGTGTGGCTGCGGGCAACGCTTTGTGGAAACCTGCAGTCGTAGTAAGTTGGCTCCAGTGACTCGCCGCCTTTGTACTTAGAAAAAAGAGGGTTTACAAAATAGGAGCTCATGTTGAGATAGCATCAAGCGGACGTGACTCTCTCGCGGTGGAATATCTCCTTTAGGATGATGGCAGTCTTTTGTTTAGGGTCCCAACTCGCACAGCGCACACAGACAGACAAACCGGAACTAGAAGAAACGCTGCCCCTTTGGACAATCTACGGCAACTCGCTCTCTCTGAGCTGCTCCTCTCATCGGATTTCTCTTCCAGCCGTCAGTGCTTTCCCCCCCGAGGTTTCTGCAGGCTCAAACCCGGCTCATGGCATGTGCTTTTTTTGCGCGTTAGCTGGCTTGCTCGACCGGCACAGTCACAGACGCTGCTCTTTTCTTTCCTTTTCCTTTTTTTTAAGCTTCCCACCCAACCGCCCCCACCACGGGCGCCCCCACCCCCACCCCCCACCCCTTCATCTTTCAAAGACCGGTCAGACGTAGGGCCTACGTATATGCACCCTGAGAGGAGCTGTATTATTCATAAACAGCAACTTAAGAGCCTTTAAATATGATCAGTTTAATATTTGTTATTAAACGCTCTTACAGTCCGATTATTGAAAACGCAGGATATGACAGCAAACGGATGTATGTCCAATGTGATTTCTTCTGGATGCTTAACTGCGAGATGTATAAAAGTCGACATTTTCTCCGCGTAAACCAACAAAAGGATCAGGAGGTTCGACTTCTCTGGAGCCCTGAAGGTTACACACAATGTCTAGAAAGTAGTTGACCTCTAATGGGCTCCAAGAGGTCAGAATTTTATACGCTCATGAAATCCAAATCACAGAAGAAAATCTGACAGAGGAAGATCGAAGGAGGCAATGACATGTTTAGACTGATGTTATTTGTAAATACCAAAATATACTGTATAACATAATCCAGGAAAGACCGCGGTGTCAAACTCGTACCAACGCAGGAAAACAACACACACACAAACACGACCTGTGAATACCGGGTGCCATTTATAGTGACCCTGTAAAAACCGATGTGGATACGCAGTAAATCTCACACACGCAGGAGTTCATAAAATTTAACGTTTGATGTTTAGCTGCAATGGCAACACGCACTATATAGCCATGCAGCTCGAAGGCTGCAGAAAATACACAGTTTTTTTTTGTTGTTGTTTTGTTTTTTGTAGTGCTGCTAGTGTTTTATACACAGCCGTAAAAGAAGAAATGCGCACATGGCGAATTTATTGCCCATTCACACTCTATAAATATGCATATTGCCAATCATTGTTGTGCACTTCAAGATTACTGATAAGGACGTAAAAAAAGACAACTTAAGAATGTTTTTGCTTTTTTCTTTTACTCTGTGGTGACTGTTTTCAGCGAATAAGATTTTCATGGTGTGTTATTTGAGCGGTAATATCATTGTTTACATCCTAATTGTTTTCAAAAGGCCATTAAAGGTTTTATTGTTCATTAAGTACCTTTGTGTGACTATATATTTAGTTATTATGTATTCAAGGCCCGCATTTAAATTTACAAATTTTAAAATAAATATGGTCTGGTGACATGATCTTTTATTATTTATTGACAGACATCAGCATAGATTGAATTATATTAAAATTAAAGTTTGAAAATTATGAATGCTTTTTATGAGGCAAAATGGTCTCCTGGCGTGGAAATCTTGCCCAGGAGGTAGGACGAAATAAAATTCCACATAAAAACCAAGGTAGAGAAAAGACATAGGAGGGGGAAAAAAATCCGGTTTGTGTAACACAACAGTCAGCCCGCTGCATTCCACATATCTGTTCTGTGGCCTGTTACACAAAATGCGGTCGGTGTCCATATCTGTCATTTTGTCATCGATATGTTGTTCTTTATTTTTCAGCCAAGCCACAGAGCTGCAGCAGAGCCCTTCAGCAACTCGCCTCAAAACGTGGAGCAACAGCGTCATCTAGCGTTCACTAGTGTCCATAAATCTGGACGTCACCAAACAGAGACACATGTGACGTGGAGGCAAAAGATCCCTTTATTTATCTAAGCTTTCCATCTGATTTTTTTTTCTCTCTGAGTATGTATTTGAAAATAAAACACACGTGGATCGACCTATGCAATGAAAGCACATTTTAAAAACAATATATTCCCTGTTGCCCCCCCCCTTCACCTGCATATAGCAATGTTATTACACTCGGTACTCCACATACTGATGTTTCCAATCTAATTCTGCTCTGGAAGGCCTTCATGATGCAGGGCAGAGGGCTTGCTGCTGCAGGCAAAAAGCCCTGAGCGGTGTGTATGGTTCCCCTTTGAACGAGTCCACCACCACCACCGTCCATTAAAACCATAAAGCAATTTAGCCCAGACGTCTAGCCAGTTAGTCGAGTTTGCTTTGTTCGTCTGCATTTGAGACAAACAGCCGAACTCCAACAGGGGCTGTAAAACTGGCATTTTTGTCCCACCAGAGCGGAAACGCGCTGGTTTGGGCTTCTAAATCACAGCATCCTGTCCGTATTGTTTGGCACCACAAAAAGGCAATTTAGGCATCACAGGAAACAAATGCGAGACATGGGAAATCGTCTCTAACTTAAAACTCAGATGTTGAAATTCGGTGTTAGATTATCTGGTGACTTCTGAGCAGATGGATAGTAAAACCATCAAAAATCATACCCCCTGGTTAAAGTAACTTTATTGGTGAAAAAAAACAAAGAAAAAAACCATTGCCGTTTCGATATCTGTGTCTTTAAAAGGTTATATAGATTTAGGTGATCATTTTAGCCACGATATCGGTCATCGTAATTTTA
This sequence comes from Arothron firmamentum, assembly GCA_016586285.1. Taxonomy (NCBI): domain Eukaryota; kingdom Metazoa; phylum Chordata; class Actinopteri; order Tetraodontiformes; family Tetraodontidae; genus Arothron; species Arothron firmamentum. The sequence continues at coordinate 59,613 of BJFM01000091.1, forward strand.
AAGTACATGTTTTGCCTGCAAATGTACTGCAGAGAGTAACCAAACACCTAAAATGGTTAAATTAAGATATGAATTGCTGATGTATTTCCTTATATATATATTTTAGACACCTTTAATGATTTCGTTTTAGGAAGTCAGCCGTTCTAAACTGCAACTTCAGGTTTATTTGTGATTATTGAAACAGGCACGCACAGTAAAACAGATATCGTTTAAAGAACACGTATTAAGACTTAGAAATTCAGTGGCACCGAAACAGCTTTGAGTCATACTTTTTGACCTCTCAGGGATAGATCTTATTTAGGCCTTGGACACGTTTACGTTTTCTGAGCAACTACATTGTAATATATGTACATATATATAAAAAAAAGATGTTTCAATTTAAAAAATATTTTAACGTATGATATATTTTTAATTCTGCCCTGCTGGTTCCTGTCCTGTTTGTGCATAATTAAATTCCTTTAATTAAAAATCCTAATAATTAATATATACACAATAAAAAAGCAGCAAAGTAAATTTGGGGATTAATTTTATATTTGCAGATAGCTACACTTGAAAGATAAACTCGTAAAATAATCTCAAAAAATGGGAGGAAAGACACAAATACAACAACTACACATAATACAAGACTGGGCAGTCCGATTGTTTCTGTACAAATTACTGCACTTCACAAGATACAAAAGAAAACATAAAAGGAGCAACATTCACATTATAAATTATGGATTTGGGGAAATTCAAAAGTATTCAAGTATTTTGACTTCATACAGTTCATGTGTTTAAACTGCGCGTCTATATTTTGATACAAAAAGCAATTTCTAAAGAATGTTTTAGCTCCTCACGTTCGACCTACTTTTCCCTTTAATGCTTAAGACAAGTCTGTTGAAAATAACAATCATATCTAAACAGTCTTTAAGCGGAGGTTAATACAAAAATCCAACGCTGATAAATATAAAGACAGGGCGCGATTCATTTTGGTAGATTTGTGCTGTCCATGTCACCGGTGGATACAGGGGCTGTTTACTGGTTTGCAGTCCACGTTATTGTTCCTTGCTGTCGTTCTTTTCTTTGTTCATTTTCTTCATCTTCATGCGCCGGTTCTGAAACCAAATTTTGACCTGTCTCTCGGTCAGATTCAAAACCCGGGCGACCTCGAACCGGCGATCTCTGGTTAGGTACATATTGAACAAAAACTCTTTTTCTAGTTCGAGAGTCTGGTATTTTGTGTAAGGGCATCGCTTCTTCCTCGTGGACCGGGCATGTATCCAATTTGCCACAGGGTTATCTGCAAATAAACACCATAATTAAAAAAAGAAAAACGATATAAGTAATTAAATTGACAGACTTCGACAGTGAGACGTTTCCAAAACAGAAACAACGACAAATCTCGATGTTTACGGCTCTGCTTTTATAGCAATGGCGGTGTTAGAACAGTTTAGATTTTAGCACCAAACGCAGATATCACACTGACAGCAACTTCAGCTTTCTCAGACCTCTTCTCTTGAGCCTGTGTGGATTTGCTTCCCTCTGTCATAAAATCCTCAATGTGCTTATTCATTTTATTGGCCCATAAAATGACCCACGGTCCATGCCTTTACAGGTCCGCGGTGAAAGTCCTCCGCTCTGTCACCAAATTCCGCAAGTTGGTTGAAATTTGTCATGAGGATTGGTTTTTGGGATGAGGAAGGAAGAATGAGAGACATTTTTATTTTTTTTTTAATCGGCGGAGATCAAATACAGCCCAAATATGAGCTACTGACTGTGGATTAAAACATTTTAAAACTATGTATAAAAACAAGAATCTCTCACTGTAAATTATCATTGTTCTAGGGTGAAATATGCTTCACATTTCTAAGTGATTTTGTCTTGGTTGCTCGGTTAAAAGATAACATCTTATATGATTACCATGATAAGCAAAACCCTTCCAAATTCAACGTCTCGTAGGCTTGAGTCCATGTTTACAACCGCGTCTAGTTTTATAGCCCCAATATTAGCCCAGGAGCGTTTGGCTTTTATAGATCTTAAAGCTTTCCCCCTAGCAGAGGCGATTGAGAGCTGAGCGGAAAAGGAGGCTGAAACTGTAATTTAACATTACATGGGACGTCAGGAAAAATACCTCAAAACCAAAGAATCTCCCACCCTGCTGTAAAACCAGTGGAGCTTCAACTTACTCGGATCTAGCTCAGGCTTCTCCTCTTTATGTTTCCCCGAAACCAGCAGCTCTGATTCTGGAGAGGGGACATTCTGGTGCGTTTTGTCTCGCATGTCAGCCGTAGAACAGTACAGATAATCCGGATAGGTCCGCCCGTTGGAGCCGAGGCATTCACTGGCTCTGTGCTCCGGAAATGCGTTGGGCTTCAGCCCGTAGTGCCTGCCGTTTCCCGGATAGCCATGGAAAGGCACGGCGCCGGATATCGGCTCCAGCCATGACCGCATGTACCTTGAGTCCGAGGCTAAATGAGCTTGGTGACTGTATGGATGGTAACCCACGGATGGCTGCGTGTGCACGGGGGTCCAGGACGTGGAGAAGACCGGTGCCTTGGGTGCGAAGCTGCAGGATGGATAGTCAGCGCACTCCGGCATTACTAGGGACGTCGTTCGAGGGCCGGCGGGGTGCGAACCTGGAGCGGAGAACCGGGCGGCAGCAGCAAGGACATCCTCGTTCTCATGGTTGATCAAGGAGTCCACATAATAATTAGTTATGGGACCCGTGGTCGACATGTCGAAGCTTCCCCGACTCTTTTACATGCATCCGATTATTATATGGGGTGTATGTGTACTTTTTTATCTAGCCATAGAACAATCAGGGCAGGTAATTATTTCTCAGAGCTTCCGCGGCTGCTATTGGCTGCCTCTGCGACACGTGATTATATTTACTCCCGCAAAAACTGTACAGTGGATCAATGCGCCACTTGTGCTGGGACACGCAAGGCGCAATAAACGGATTAAATGTTGTACTATTTACCGTCTTGTTTTGGATTTAACAGAGGTAACGTCCACGGCCTGGCTTCTTTATATGTATTTATTTTTTAACATATCTGCATTTGTAGTCCTAACACTGGATCTGTCTCTGATCGCAGCACGGACCTGCGCACACGCGTCTAACACCGAGGAAGGAACTATTTGATGGTGTAATCAATCTCTGTCTGGCAAAAACCCGTAGTAGCCCCCAAGTCTGACGCAAATTATATTAAAGCATCAAAATTTCCCGTTTATTTAATTCAGTAGAACATCTGATAATGTTAGGGTTTAATACTTCCGGTATAGTATTGTTTATGTCTAAATAACAAAAAAGTAAGGCGCCTCAGCCGCAACTGGTCACCAGTGTATAGGAGTGAGAGAATAAAACTACGGCTTGGCTGATACGTCAGCAATAAAATAAGCACTTTTAACGGCAAACCAAACATTTCTCAAATTAGACGAGATGTGAGAGGAGGGGATTCGCGTGCCTGATAAGCAGCCCAATTCATCGAGCTATTTTCAGCTAGTGGGCCTTCATGATTTTATGCCCGTCAATAAATTTTAACGAGGGCCATTTGATTGTTCATAAATGTGCCGTTAATAAGACTACAGGTGACTAAAGCAGCAGTAGAATCTGCATGTGCTGAGGGTCCAGGGGCTGTAGCAGGATCGTTACAGGGCTGACCGGAGCTCAGCGTTTATAACAGGAGTAAGGTTACCGCTACAGATGAGAGTTTACTGTTTTTCCCTGCAATATTGTCGTTCAACGTGACATTTAGTGCGCCGTGAAACAACCCTGAACTCCCGTGCTTGACCGAATCAACAGTGTGTTGCACAAATTCCACCAACGCAGAGGAATACGAAGTGTTTAACGTAAATGTGCTGATGGGTGGGGTGGGCATGAAGGGAGTTTTGCTGCAGTGATTTCAGAGAGCTGCACCCCCCGTTCCCGTCGTGCGGTGACATTGTTATGACATATAATGGATTTTATTTTCCCAGACGACGATAGTTTGAGTTATAATCGGATGTGTGGCATTTGTGATCGTGGTACAGAATTTTGATTATGAGATAAATGCTTTTTCTATTAAATCTCCAAATCAATTATACTAAATTGCTATTAGAGGCGAAAACAAAAAGGGAAACTTGTCAATTGACAGAATTGTGCTGAAATAATTAAAATAAGAAAAACGTTTTTAAAAACAATATTAGATGACACCGTCTATATTAAATAATGGGCAAAAATTCTTTTATTAGACTGCTCTAAATAATCAGTCGACCACACGTGGACTGGATATTTCGGGTTATGGGATTTAATAACGAAGTAACTTGAACCAAGAATGTTTGGTGTTGCTCTTGAGTTCAGATTCAACCATGACATTTCAAAGGCCAGACAGCAGACCTTAACCCGCATGGCGCTGAGCGGCATCCTTGTTTTTTGCTGATGATTGCACAGCGTTTAGGAAGGCACAAACATATCCAGCACATCTATCACGTATTAACGAAAATAAATGGCATGCGTACGTTCTTATCGGTAATTTACTGCTTCAAACCGTTATTGTGGGAATTGTTTTCTCTCCAGGTGAGCTCTGTTTGTTCTGTTCCTGTCATTAAATCTGCATAAAGCGGTACCTAGCCATCTTTGATTGCCATAACGTATGTGATGGAAATACATATCCCATGTTTCATATGATTCTATTTCTACTTCTTTATGTAGTGAATTGGAATGCCTGTAGTGTTTGAGTGTGTGTGTGTGTGTGTGTGTGTGTGTGTGTGTGTGTGTGTGTGTGTGTGTGTGTGTGTGTGTGTGTGTGTGTGTGTGTGTGTGTGTGTGTGTGCGTGCGTGTTCATTGCATCAGGTTTCGCTCGCTGACTGTGACGTAGTAAAATAATAAAAGTATAATTTAAAAACTTCATGACCCTTTACTTTTTTTCCGCAAGAAAATGAAACATTAGAAATTAAATATATTACATTATTGCAGACCTCCTGTGATGTTGTGCATATTAACAATAACGCACTGAACAACAGAGATAAGATAAAATAGTGGCTAATTTGTTTGACTGCAACTGAGGAGCTGATCTCACCATATCATCAAATAGAAAACCACAGAACCTGCTGACAGGCGAAACATGCAGAGCCTATCTTTGCTTCTAATTACTCACTATTGATAATAGATAAATACATTTTCTTTAATAACAAGTACAAGGGTTAGACGTGCACGCATATGGCCTATACCGAGTCTCTTCTAAAACAAAGATAATGCGCATTAAATCAAGCGTCAGATAGGGACAGCATGAAGCGCACATGGACTCTGTGCAGCAGTTTGGACATAGAAACAGTTATTGTCGGTTTCATACACCGCATTTTTGTCAACAAAGCTTGATGGTACATCTGTGCCTTTAACGTGTCCCTTCAGGTCGACGTGGCTTTGATCAATGCATTTCCATTTTTACGCCGGTATGGTACATGTGCGTGGTGTCTTTCAATAACGCCGACTACAATCTGAACATTGTATTTGTAGAAGCGTGAAAAAAACATCAAAATATTCAAACCTAAAAAAGACAAACCTAAAAACATCAGGCTGGAGATGACGAACCGTATCTATGGAATAAGCAGAGATTGTTTCCGTCAGTGTGCATTATCTTTAAAAATGAAAACAAATTAACTTCGTCTTATTTAACTGCAAACCAGGGTCTGTAAATGCTTCATAGGACTTTCTGCTCTTAGATTTCCTTCAGAAATCTCCTGCTTGCTATTATCTGATCCGCTGACTGAACAAATAATAAGTAACAGAGGGGCAATATGTAATCAAAGAGAAGCAGATTAAACACTCCTGCTTCTCAAAAACACTTTTTGCAGATCGGCGCAACTGTCGTTGTAACATTTTGGTGATGTCCTCCATGCGTAAAATGTCTACGCGTAAAGCTCCATGTGCTGTGCAGAAGGCGCCACGCAACCAACATATAAGTCAAATCCTTCTAGCAGACACTCACCACAGTGTTCTCAGACCACAATAATTACAAAATCACATTTTCATGTAATTCACACAAAAAAATAGCTACACGTCTCTCTCTCTTTTTTTGCTAAAACTGTCACAAACAACAGAAACAATTTAAAAAATATCTTTTAAAGTTAGCCAATCTTCTAATAATCATGCTGCGCACACATACTTGGCGTCGTCCCGTTCATTTGATTAAAAAGAGAAAAAATAATGAAGATCATATCCTTTTTTTTAATTAAAAAATTTAATTTTTCTAAAAAGGAAACATTTATTGTTGTGTGGCAGGATTAATAGAGCATTGCCATTTTAGGCATGTCAGATTTATCATGTTTATATATAAATTTATTATTTATTATATTATTATTTTATATTCATTTCAATTTCACAATAAAAAAATTAATTTCTCACTGTTTTTTATCTAAGGGTTGCTAAAAATGTTCAAAACTCTCCGAATAAATTTCGATGAGTCAAAAACAGAGCGAAAGAGAAAAAAAAGAAAAAAAATCGTCAGCATATTTTGGTTCATGTCTCATCCTGCCAGTGACACTAACACAACTGCCCCACAGAAAAGCTTCAGTTCCTGAACATAGTTTTATGTGTATATGGTTTTCGGGTGAATTCGGGCTGTTCTCGGGGCTGTTTCCACTGCTGTAAAGTCTTTGTCACCGGTGCATTCCACGGAAGACGCTCATTCACTCAGCTGAATGAAAGTGACTTTGGATTCCAGACTGTCTCTGCCAGTTGTGTGGCTGGGGTGGGGGAGACAAGGGGAAATGCTGACCATTCTAAACAATGGCGTGTCTTGCTGGACTGGCCGCACGACCACAACAAACTAATCCAAAAAAATCAAAATTCTGCAAATTCATGCACACATTCAGGATATTAACGTTTATATTGTTCATTATAAGACATTAATAAGTGCATTTTGAACAATTTTCCCCTGCTGTTCAATTAAAAGGATTATCAAATCATACAAAATATTACACTCAATAGGACTTTTTAATTAATTCTCTGGTGCCATTTATAAAATAATTAATATATAAATTAGGCTTTGAATACTTATAATTAAGTCAGTGTGTGACACATTCTCGACAAGATATAAATATACTATATTAATATATGTTAACTCCTTCTTTGGTGAGCTGTAGAATACAATAGGATAGGATAGGATAGGATAGGATAGGATAGGATAGGATAGGATAGGATAGGATAGAACAGAATAGGATAGAATGCAGGAAGTCAACAGGCTGTATGTGAATGGACTGAAAATAGTCGATATATTTCTATTAACACCTGGTTATTACATTTATAATCGTGTAAGTAAGATAACAGAAATCAAATAATGCTTTCAAATGAGCATGCAAATTTCCAGAAAACCACAGCAGACAAATGTATCTCCTAAATGACCCAGATCATCACAAAGCGGCCAACAGATGCCATCTCAGTCTAAAATTTCCGTGCGCTCTTTACAACTCATTCTGCTTCCGCCAGTCACAGAGGACTTTACAGCCCACCACAAAACAACAACAAAGAGAGGCAGCGTCTCTGTCCAAGGTATTGCAGCCCAGTTCATTTACAATGCCATTTGCGACAACCTCGGGTGGCTATCGGGTAATTCAGCGGAAATTGTGCCCTTGATGAAGACGAACTGACGTAATCAAGGCAGTTTCTTGTTGCCGAGCCAGGAAGCCATCCCCAACAACATGAAACTACCTAAACCACGCTCCAGCTTCGCGCAAAGGAGGTTAAAATCCGTGGAAAGGACAATGAAAGCAAAACCCAAGTGAGGATTTAACCCTATCGAAAGGCGAGTACCAGTAAAAGGCATAATTAAAACTACAGGAAGACATATTTATGCAAATGATTAGATAAGCAGAGCATCACATGTCTGTGCGTAATGATAATGTTGAAAATTTGAATCATTGCTTTCAATCATTGCTAAAAATTAAGGCAAAATGCTGACAGTTTGGAGCGTGATAACCGCTATAATTCCGACAGCGTCAGAAATCAAACTGGCAAAGCAGCGCGCTGAATGATATCAAAAACATCCCCTATCAACACGACGTGTGCAGGCGTGCACCAAGAGCTGTCAGGCGAGCTCCACTGACAGATGTGGCATGCTTTCAAAAACAGAAGTCAGCTTGAAAATATTGCATATAAAATCACAGTCCTACCTCGTCTTCCCTGCGGACGACGCCTCCACGCTGCGTGTCCTCATCCACGTGTTGGCCATGATGCTTGTCATTGTCCGTGCGTCTTTCTCCAGCCATTCGTCTTTTTCCCCCGCTCGCTCCCGTTATCCCCGGGTGAAGAATACACCGTACACTGCAGCCCAGCTCCACGGCTGGATAATGCACGTTGCAGTTTGTGCAGTGTGGATTCGCCCTCCTCCACACACACACCTTTAAATGCATCTTTACTGCTGCAGCACATTATATTTGCAGATCATAAAATCCACCCCCAACGCTTTCCAGGGCGAACCTGACATTAGAATTTTATGACCTTGACTTACTGTGGTCACCTGGATAATATTTAAATCAACGTTATGGTCTCTCACTATACTGTTTAAAGTGCCACGATCTCTTTCTTTCATCGGCAGCCTCTCCCCTCCGTTCATTTCTAACGCCTGAGGAAGGACAAAGTTTTATTGTTTTGACGTCGTTTATCCTCACCTGGCTCCGGTTCGTGCGCGCAGACTACATCTATGTGCCACAGCAACACACAGCACGACCGGCACAAGTTGAAACATTTGCTGAGACTCAGTGAAGTGAAACTGGTCCAAAGCCACCAGTTGTTTTTATAGCCAACCGTGGAGCTGTTTATAAGGTGGGCGGATATATAATTATGATCGAGCCAACACCTCATTGTTGAAATGCTGATGAAAGATGGCAGGTACGTCCAGTCTGTGCGGTGAAACGTTTCAGAGTTTATACAGGAAGGCACGAGGTGTGTGTGTGTGTGTGTGTGTGTGTGTGTGTGTGTGTGTGTG
>BJFM01000091.1:68630-82441 GCA_016586285.1 Arothron firmamentum
TGTGTGTGTGTGTGTGTGTGTGTGTGTGTGTGTGTGTTTGTATGTATTTATGTCTGTGCATTATAACATGTATCTGTGTTATGAGCTTAATGCGTAAATCTGGTGTATGTTGGAATGTTTGTCCATGTGTATGCCGGCTGCAGAAGAAATCAGCAGTAGTTGTAAACTAAACTCTGCTCCCTCTCTCGACTCTCCCTGTTGAGCTTCTTCAGCTTCATGCGTCTGTTTTGGAACCAGATCTTGACTTGTCTGTCGGTCAGGTTGATACTCCGGCTGATCTCCAGGCGGCGCTCCCGAGACAGATACATGTTGAACAAAAACTCCTTCTCCAGTTCCAGCGTCTGGTGTTTTGTGTAGGGACATCGCTTCTTCCTCCCACTCTTTGCTTTTAACCAGTTTCCCGTTGTCGTTTCTGGGGATGTATCATCTAGGAGAACAAAAGAAATACAGTAGTCATTAGCTGGAGACCCACAGAGAATACAGGCATCCCAAATGTCGACGCTGCAGATTAATAGACAGCAGGTTTACCTGGTGTGGACGCTCCCTTAGTCTCCTTTAAATAAAACAAAACAGCACTCTTCCTGTTGCGTGATAATTTTATAGAATAGAAATAGCAACGTCTGTGAAAGCAGCTCTTCTCTTCTTCAGCCTCTTAACAAAATTTCACTTTTGCACACTGAAGTCAAATGAGAAAAGGGGGAAAAAATATCTGAGCTTCGTTCTTGAACAAAAGGACCTCTCCACAACTACGAGATTAAAAAATACATTAGACAATTTTTGATAAAAGGGGGCATCACGCTGCTGGACGTTCAGTTAATTTCTTAATTACTCTGTGGTCTCTGGGGAATAATGGCAGCGTGTACACGGATACACACAAGTAAGGACACGCGGACTAATATATACCAGGCGGGTTACAGTAATAATTACCTTAATGTGAGGACTCCGTCAGTGGCTCCCATTTAATCATTACAAAAACATTTAAATCACTAACATGAGATTAGCAGGCCATGGACACACACACACACACACACGCACACACACACACACACACACACACACACACGCACACTCACGCACTCACACGACGCTTCTATCTGGTTCAATTAAATTAGAACAGAGTGAAGAAGCTTATTAGTTGTCATGTCTTGGAACTGTTAGGTAAAGCTATAAATATCACAGCAAAATGAAATTAATTAGAGTAAGAAAATGTTAATTAGGTGCGCTTAATACCTAATAATAATAATAATAATAATAATAATAATAATAATAATAATAAAAGCATACACAAATTTCAATGTATATTTGATACTATAATGACAACAATGCTAGAATTATAAAGTTTTAATATTAATTGCAACTGATAAAAATAACAAGAACAATAGTATGGTCAAAGGATAATTATTTTGTTACCCTGCTATATTGTGTATATAAAAATAGAATAGGTTGGACGTTCAGAGTTGCAACTATAGGATATAGTAAATGTGAATAGGTGCATTAAAATCATAGCAAACAAAGGCTAACTTCTAAAATATATTTAGACAATTAAACAATACAGGTGCCTCTGTGTTTGCTTTTGAAAAGTCAGAAAATACTAATGTTTCTGTGAAGGTGTGTGTGTGCGTGTGTGCGTGCGTGTGTGAGTGTGTGTATGTCCACTGCCAAGTTAGCAAAGACCAACATAGAACTCCTGTATCGTCTATCAAATGACTAAAGGGCTGTTTCCAAGGAAAGTACGTTGCGATTACGCAACATTATGGCCAACAAATTTCACAAGAACAATAACATACGCGAAGTATTCAGTGACAAAACTCACATTTAATTTATTTGGGCTTCTGTAAATACTGTTATTCCAAAGCTCTACCTTTTAATTCTTCATTGTCAGAGGTTTCTGAGCAGCCGTCACTCCTGGCCTTGGCTTCCTTCTTCTCGTCCTTCGTTGTCTCCTTCGCAAATTTGCTACAACTTATTGTTGATTCTGACTCCACAGATGTCCCCAAGTGGAGCAGAGAGCAGGCGGAGGGAAGCCGCTGGTCGTGCAGCAGTGGCTCCTCTCGGTTGTACATCTGGAAACAGCCTCTGGCCTGGGTGGCGGTTTGCTCAGGCCCGCATCCATTGTCCCCAAGCCGGATGTAAGTCGCCGACTCTGCTGTCTGTTTCCCCTTATTGCTTCCATCCTGATAGAGGCAACAAAACGCCTCCTCTTTAACGTTGCCCGCTGGAAATGAGCAGGGTTGTAAACACTGGGCAACAGGTTGCTCGTCCCTGCAGCTTTTAGTGCCTGGGGTCCATGTGGACAGCTGTGCTGACAGGTAGGGCGCATCCTGGAAGCCGCTCAGCGTCACGCTGCCCGCAGGAACGTCACCGGTTTTGGAGAGAGGGGATGGTTCAACCTTCCCAATGTTTCTCATCACTGAATATCCGCACTCTGCAGCTGTGTGGATGTACATCCCAGAATTACTGGAATAACCCTCATCCCTGAAGGAAGATGATCCTCCCATTAAGGGATCCATCAGGAAGTTAGCGGAGTTATTCGGACATGACATGTTTTTGCATTTGGCAGCTCAGACTGATCACCTGCTCTCTTCCACTCTGCGAGGGTTGTCCTGGAGCAAAATGGACAGTGGGATGCTGACATCTTTTGGAAGGGGGCGCACAGAAAATATAAGTAACATAATTATGGATGCTGGGAGACATGTCATGTGACTTTTCCCAGACCAATAGCATCGTGGAAGTGGCCTTGGCGCTCCAGACCGACGTGACGTCAGCGCGGTCAAGTTGGGAAACCCGGAGTCTTTTGGATGGAGCAAGAGCGCCACCCTGTGACCATCTGTGGGTCAGGACAGATGGCCTGCAGCAGAGGGAACAAAGGACAGCCGCTACAGCGGGCATTTCCGAGGGACAGTGGCCGTTAAATGAAGCTTTTCAGTGACTTAAGTGTTTGACTTGTCAACCTCCGAAAGTGGTGATGAAGCACCAGCGCGAAATTCATGTGGCTTCCTGTCGCAAAGGCTGCGAAGAGGACGGAAATCAAGGACTCCTCCTTAACAGGACATTTTGTCTCTTATTTTTATTCTTATTTCTCTTCATCGATTATCTTTCGTTGTGTCCACCGTTTTAGAAAGGTAAGAAGTGCACACGTGTGGGAGTAACGTGAGAAATACGAAAATCCATCATTAAAATTGATTTTATACAGGAAAGCATCCATAGGCTTAAACGTCCTACGTGGTAGCCCTGAAACTGAATGGGCCCATCTTTAACGCTGACCTAAACAAAAAAATACGTCTTTTCTTTTTCTAATTTGGCTCTTAGACTTTATACACGAGGCTTCTTAGAATAAGTATTAACATTGTGCTTGCTAACCTTTACCAATGTCTTTGACTTTTCATTAATTAAAAAATTAACTACATTAATACACAGCATATTCATCTTAGAGTATTCATGTTTGTGAACATTTTTCTGAGCTTTTCCTTGCTTTCTGCCGGTATTTGTTGAGCCTCCTTCGTAATTTTCCCCCCAGGTGACAAAAAGACAATGTACAATGTGACAATGTACTTCTCTCATGAAACTATTTAGACGGACTAATTTTTTCTGTCAGAAGTGACCATGAACAGGAAGTCAAAAAAATAGATTTTGCTGCCGAAAGCAACTGCGTAAAAGGAATCATAAGACCGCATGAAAATGTCGCAGTCCAACATCTTCAGACTGACGTTTCATCTAATTTAGGACACAAGGCCACTGCAGGCATATGCACAGAGGCTAAATGCTGCTGTTATTTCATCAGTCGTTGCAGGGTAGCTTTAGAACAAAAGCCAAGCACTTTATGTTGAATGTTGAGCAGCAACTCGAACGCTGTCTGCTCTCCTGCTCACAGAAATCCTTCATATTTACACATGAAACCTATTAATTTCTTTTAAAAAAAAAAGCCTTTCAACAGCCCAATTTAAGAAAAGAAGAAAATTAAGTTTCAGTGATGTATGAAATCGTGTTTACGTATTTTTTCTTAGCTGTTTCTTATAAATCATCAGTTTGGCAATTGTGTCATTATTATTGAAAATAAAAAAAATGCTTTTAGGTAAAACGTTCATGAAATCATTGGAGTTCGCCGCTCTGTCTGCCTGTCTCTCTGTGTCTGTCTGTCTGTCTGCAGTTCACTCTCATTTTCAAAGGCAATGACAAAATGTGCTTTTAATGTATTTCGTCCGTGTGTTTGTCTGTGTGCGCAGTTGTGTTTAACCGTGGGACTTAGCCTTTCTCTGGCTGTGACAAATCAGTGCATGCCGCCTTATATTTGAAATAAATACTCCATTAAATGTGTATAATACGACTGATCTCTGGGTGGTTGTATCTTTCTAATATTCACCAGAATTCTTTCAGCGTTTTTTTTTTAAATTATTATTTCTGCTTTATATTAGCCCAACGCTAACAGGCTAACTGTTACACTGAGGGATATTTTGGATGTACACAAGATTTTTGTTTTCAATAAATGTATATTTTTGTGATTGGGAATGATTAACATCAGCAAAGATTAACTAATATAGGAATATATGGATTTATATGGATGTTATCAATATTTTAGGCACACACCAGTTTCATGTAGAAACCTTAGCCCAAACACACAACTGTTAGGCTCAGCCAGCTCGCCCAAACTGCTTTATGATGTGTTCACAACTCGCCCCCAGGCAAGTTCCAATTCAAGCTATAGCACAACCAAAGACACACACACACACACACACACACACACACACACACACACACTGCAATTTTCACAATGGGTATTTTCACATGAAGTAGAGAACGTCGCGATGCCAGAACTGGTATTACGATCTCTGACAGCGCAGCCAAATATGCGCTGTGTAATTACTGAAAAACAGGAGGAAAGTGCTTCTCTAAATGTCATGCATCTTTTTGCAAGTGTGACCCCTTTTGGAAATTCCAAAGTTAAGACGCCACGAAAAAGAAAAAAAAAAAAAAAGAAGCAAATTGAATTTGTAATTTTAGCTCAGTTCCAGTATTGCGTTTTTTTTTAGTTCCTTGTTTGTTAAAATCCGCATCAGCTGCAAAATAAACTATATTTACAAATAAACAAGAAGAATATCTACACTGTGTAAATGACTATTACGCATCCTAATCACGCATCATTTTCTTTTTGTTTTTGTTGTTGATTTTAGCGTATGGTTTTCAAAATGTGTTCCAACATTTTATTCTCTTAAAACTGTTATTTACGTAAAACTCTAACAAAACCTTTCATGTATTTTCAATTAAATATATATTAAAATGCAAAAAAATTGCATTGTATTTGCTTTTTTTTCTTTTTGACTACTTATTAAAATGCATTAAACCAGTGCCTTTCTTTGAGACGGTTACGCAGGCACAGACTTGACTGCGCCGTATTTCACCAAGGTCTAAGCTACAGCCAGAATTTCGCCATTAAATTCTCATCCAATTAAGTGAAAGCCCGGGGCTGTTAGAATATTGCGAAATGAGAGGTGGTTTTTCTTTGGAATTATAAACCAATTATTTTTTTGTTGCTGCTAATGTAAAAACATTCAAATGTGGGCGAAAGAAGATTCTGCTCGGTTTCATTCTTAATACTTCTGTACAGTCGGTGTCTTGTAAATTCACAGTGACGGAATGACGATGAGTTTTAAATAAAACAATCCCAGTCAAAGTAATGGCAATATTACGTCAGTCGACTACAGCATATACACACTGGGAGCCATTTCTACCTTCAAACTTGCTATAAATTATTGGCAACATAATGTGGGTGGTAATAATGAATAAATGGAATAATGAGCCAAAGTAAAACCAAGTATTTTGAGGCTTGTTTGTTTGCAGGAAGTTGCAGGAGCTGCTTTTACAACACCGCAGTGTTTTATAGCCCAAATGAGCAGGATAGGTGCTGAGATGTGACCACTAGAATGGAGGATAAAACAGTATATAGAACCGCGTGTATTATATTAACAAAGAGGGGAAAAAACAGAAACAGGAGTTCTACTGCTGAACTAAAAAAGGCTCAGTCTCAAGTAATATTTTCAAGCAAGAATAACATTTACATTCATGTGTTAATTAAGTAGTACGACCACTAATGTAAGCTCCTGTGTTTTCCACCTATAGAAAATACGAATTTTACTTCAACGTGTCCGAGCTTGTCTAAATCTTCTCTTTCTTCCGAAATAACGTTGCATTTCATGGGCAATGCACTTTTCATTGATTAAATGTTGTGTGCATATATAACTCGAGGTTAAAAGAATAAATAAAAACATTTCCTCCGTCTATCCGGAACACGAATGGTTTCAGACTGCGTTTTTGTGCAGATGTGATTAGTTTTCTTCTGTCTCTGCTTTTCCTTTTCACAAAAGCGTACCGCCATTTTCTGCAATCCTGACTGATCCCAGATGGCAGCTGCAGTTCCGGCGATCGTACTGACCCTCTGTCGCACATCAGAGTTGGTTTTTTATGCCGCATTTAATTTCATTTTAACGCGTGTCAGAGGAGAGATTTTTCCAGGGAACCTGCTAGAGGCTGTGATGCTCCTGGCCCCCATGTGGTTGATGAACATCATTTGCAGAAACCTCTGCGGCGCCGTGTTAGTGACGTTGCGCGCTGAGAAAAGCCGTGGCTACAAATTACCCTCCACCGCCGTCCCAGGGCCAAGGTTGGTGGGTGTGTCAAGGCTCCTGGAGCCTTGATCTTCTCTGTGGTGCCTCGCCTTTCCTTTGTCAGGACTGATCCCTGTCTCTCCAAATTCACACATTCATATCTACCAGAACAAAAGGGAAAAATCCACTCTGCCATGTTTTTCTGTCCCTTTCCTGGATCCGACCACACCTAGATCTCCCTTTCTTTGTGGTTTAGCCTACCAAGTAAATGTAAAACGCCGTTTCATCACAATATCGTAGCGGTTAACCAAATAATCCCAAATGCAAAACATCTCCTTTCATCCAAGCCCAGAGTTGTTGAGATATTCAGGTAATGAATCAACGTTGTGAGTCACACACCCGCGTATGCAAAACCTTTGTCCCTCTGGGGTATAAATATGTTGAAGAAATACATTTTCTAGCAGTTTTAAACTGTATCATGTGTGACAGGGTATACATTTTAAAGGGACAATAAAGTGTATTTACTGGGCGTGCTAAAGCTGGCAAACTTACCTGCTGTAGTTTAATGCGAGGGGTCAAAGTTGCTCTCTGTACACATTCCACGTCTTGTTCCCACTCGCGCTCATTGGCCCGTTTCGTCGCTGCGCACATTTCCGGGCTGAAGGGGCTTCTTGATTCCGCTTTATGGTACCGGGTTAAAGGTGAAGACCTTGACATTAATGAAGTTCAAAGACTACATTTAATTAGAAATTGCAAATGTATGCAAACTTGCCGTCAGTGGCTGTGCCTGGAGCTCAAATTTTGGGTTTTGAAAAAGGACCTCCTCCTTTCACTGCCCACCCCCCCACCCCCCCGAAAACACGTGGTCCAATTAGTCAACTACAGTATAGTCTTTTATTAATAACTGGTGTTATGAAATAGGGAGAGGGTTTGAGTCAGCTCAGCTGTTGATAGAAGAGTTAGACAACGCCCAAGAAGTAAAGAAAGAAAAACACGTGCAAAAGATACTTCACTGACTTCAAGATCATTAAAAAAAAAAAAAAAAAAAAAAGTGTGTGTGCTTATTTTGAAAAGGATCTAAAGTGGGAATAAATATAATTCTCTCTGGATTTCTGGTTTTCATACTGGAACAAAGAAGATAACGATTGCGCACAGAGGGGGTGGGGTCGTCCTTACAAACTGCACAGACCGAGTTCACGTCGAAAGCTTTAGGCTTAACGCCCTTTTTCGGACACCCAGTCCGGCTTGTTTACTATTTACTGCGGAAGTGAAGGCCATTCCTCTGAACAGACGGTGCAATTAAGAGAAAAAAATAGCCATTCAGTGCCTGACCCTTTATGGCAGTGTCTAGACGACAAGAGTGGCGATTCAATTTAGTGCGTACTAAAAGAGGTTATCAGTCCACTGTCTTCACATTTCCAGGATGCTGGAAAAAAACAAACCCTGGTTTGCATGTTCTCTCAAATTCAACACATCTCTAAAGAATGATCCGCTTTGGAAATCGTCAACCAATCTGGTGAGAGCAGGCTCGCCAGCACTCCTGATTTCCACAGCTGCCATCATTTGTACCACAGTAAACGTGTGAATCCTCCTGAAGTGACCATAAACAACGAGTTAGAACGTGCTAATGCCATGTATATAGGCTAACAGTTCCAGGTTATGCGCACATTTATGAGCACTTGTGAATTCCACACGGCTGTGGTTCGGAACGAACGCCTTGGAACCACGGAGATGCCGGCACAAAAAGCACACAGTCGCCGGGTTTTGCCTATATGTTTATATTTATTTAATATTTGTTATATTCATGATACACAAGTCAACACTCTATTCTTCCTCCCTGGAATCCAAAAGGTTTAAGCAAATAATTTATCGAATGTTGGCGTTAAAGCTGTTAAAGAAGTGTAGTGAAAATAGCAGCAAGGAAAGAGGAAAAGGAAATTCAGCATATGCCTATTTACACTCACGAATGCACATCGCATACGCTGCTCTGTACAGGGTGGAGATTACTTTCACAGATTGGACTTCGTAGTGGTGGAAAAAAAACACTATGAGGTGGAGATATTTTTTATTTAAACCGTTCAAACTCTGGTCTGGGAAATAATTAGATAATGGTGTATTATATACATAGACCAGAGGTGCGCCAGAAGCTAAAAGCTGGCTGCACAAAATTCAAATTTTCATTTTGATAGTCCTTTTTTCAAACAGCAAGTGTGGTCAATACGATAGAATAAACACAATGGAGTATTTCAGATAAATAGAAGGTCCTAATTAAGAGCATATGTATAAATGATTATTTTAACTACGTGGGGCTTTCGGAAAACCACCAGTAGCTCTTAAGAAATGGTGAGATTATCCCATTCAGGCCTTGTAAGTCCCACTGTCCACTTGAACACAGCTCTGTTGGTGGTGTGGGCTCCTTTGGAAAACGCCCAGGGTTAGACTTCAGTGAGATTACAGGCCTTAATGTCACAGCTCTGGACACCTGCTTACAATAGAGGGTTCCCGGAGAAGTACTGCAGACGATCTCTGCTCAGCTTCTTCTCTTTCATTCGCCTGTTCTGGAACCAAATTTTGACCTGGCGGTCGGTCAGGTTTAGCATTCTGGACAGCTGCAGCCTTTTCTCCTTGTTGATGTAAACATTAAAGAAGAATTCTCGCTCCAACTCGCGGATTTGAAACTTGGAATATGGACACCTCTTCTTCCTTGTTCGAGGAGTGCCTGAAAAAAAAAAAAGTATGCAATTAAAAATAAAATTAAAGTGGACTAAACTGCATGATTGTAATTTTGTTTACTTTATATTTCTGATGATTCTATGACGTTATAGACTATCAGATAAATCAGCCATGACGAGTGTTAAATATCTGATAGTGCTTGACAGAAATAAGATCAACTGACAGCCTCTAAGTATGTGTTTATCTGTTAGAAATGTCCAACAATAAAGGTATGTTCGTGCTTGATGTGCATCACATTCCTTTGCAACTATTTACACAATCACGATTTTTTTTTTTTTTTTTTGCTGGTGCATGGCCTCTGTAGACAGGCAATGTTAAAAAAAATCAACATAATTTAGATTTCATATACATTTTTTGACCTGCTTGACAGGCAAACCTTAGCCTTTAGGATTAATTGTATACACCGCTGGGTAGCAGGCTAATACCGTGAACGTGAAACTAAACACCAATAAGACCTATTGCGCAGTAACAGCTATTTCAGAGCTCAAATTCAAGTTTTCCTTTAAGATAGAATGTCAGGTTATGGGGGGGAAAAGCTGCGTGCAGTTATTAGTAAAGAAAGAATATAAATTAATTATTATTATTTCTGGAGGCTACAGAGGACATTGCATGATAGATAGATAGATAGATAGATCGATCGATCGATAGATAGATAGATAGATAGATAGATAGATAGATAGATAGATAGATAGATAGATAGATAGATAGATAGATAGATAGATAGATAGATAGATAGATAGATAGATAGCGCGTGAAACTGTATAATATTAGGTGCACTTTGCGAGCAAGCCGGGTGTTAAAAAAAAAAAAAAAAGCCAAGAGACGCCAAAAGCAATGTTCTGCCCAATTGGCTTTTACCCCTGACAGCCCAACGAGAAAATCCTTTAAAATGATCAGCGCAAGTTCACGATCAAAGTTAACATTTGTCACAAAGGCTCTCTCTTAAAAAATTCACAGACTTGCAGCATCGAGGCGTCTGTGTATAACATCCCCCTTTTGTCAAAGCCTTTTCCCATCGTAAAAATTCTTCTCGTTGCAAGAAAGACCTTTGTAGGGTTATAATAAAATCCTTTGAATGCTTATAAAACTCCACATAAAATCTGACCGACAAAACACCGGACTGGTCCCCTTAACCTTCCCCCATTTTACAGCTTCGATACCTACTCGAGTGGCTGCTCTTGCCGGCGTTTCCGTCCTTGGTCGTCGCGGGGGACGAGGTGCTGCAGGAGCCCGAATTCGTGTGTTCCTCCTCATCTTCGGGGTCCTTCTGCTGCTCCGAGGCACCGGCCAAGGCGGCCGGTGGTTGCTGTCGCTGATGCTGCGGCTGCTGTGAGTCGTTTTCCTGCTTCCCTCCCTCGCCCTTTTGTAAACAACTGTCTGACTGATTGTCCGTGCTGCTGCAGTATGCGGTCTCAAAAAAGCGGTCGAAGCCCTGTGGGAGGACGTTGTTCTTGCCGACGCCGGAGTAAAAACCCGCGGAAGGATGATTGGAGCCCGGGTGGGTGTGATGGTGATGGTGGTGGCTGTACACGCTCTCGTTCTTCATAAGCATTTCTGTCATGGTGGATGGTGGAAGACAGTCCCTATGCACCAGATCCTCCCCGGAGTAGCACGACGCATAGTTGCTTCGGTGCCATTTACTGGCTGGGTCCAAGCCGTATGAAACCTCCCGCACCGGCTGTACTTGAGATAGATTTGTGGAATAAGGGTAGCTGATTTGCCGGGACGTGGCCTGTGGAAGAAACGAGGAGACGGCAGAAAACTCTGGGACGTAGTAGGTGCAGCTGGGGAGGTAGATGTTGGACGCGCAGCCCGTCCTGTCTCCAAACTCGGCTGTCCGGTCTTTGCGCGTCTGGGAGCAGAAGTTGCCTAAATTGACCGAGTTAAACATCTTTCTCTCCCGCGCCCCTTCTATAGATATGTTTTGGATACGAGCTGCTGCAGACGGGGAAAATTTGGGGAGGCGAGATGACGCGCAATCCGTCTAAGTCGCCACGCAAACACGTGATCGAAAGTAGATATTGTCATATATCAATTTGGAAGAGTTGGATGTGTAGGAGTGGTTGGCTTTGGGTAAGACCATCGTGGTTCAAACGAACACTATTCTCACATCACGAGCTCACTAATAAGATTAGCAACTGATTTCGTCCCTCAGGCTTCTGAACATTTTTAGTAAATATGTTGCCTCTCTTTATGAATGTGGACTGGGTTTAAGTGCTTTCTTCTTAAACAGACAGCACAACACAGGGGGTGCACGGAAAGGCGCGCATTTTGCATTGTTATGCATTTTAAAGGTACGGGTATGAGTATATATTTAGGCAATTGATGTATTATTTCCATAATCATGTAAATATGGCTAATTTTCCATTGATGACGTTTGACTGGTTGTGACTTTTACAATATAAATGTGTATAAGACAATGTTATAGCTGCTATTGAATGTTTAACAATAAATATTTTAGGAGTCTCTTCTCATTATCAAGGAAATCTGCTAAAAATCGATTTCAGCCTAACAGCGCGCAATTCACCAATTTTGCACGGTGGTGTTCTTTAGCAGCACGCTTTTATTTTAGCAGTGAGCTGATCTTATCCTTCGTCTTTTATTATTTCCGTCCCCTGGCTGCGGCTACTTCACACACTGCAGCTATATAAAACCAATATGATCAATTTTATCTGTTCTACCTCTGTGCCTAAATGAAGGATCTTAATTCACGGGTGCACGGACTGTGCTGCAGCATTTGAAGGTACACTATCGCTCAGGAAAAGCCAAAGAGCAGCGTACGTGTTGATACTCGATATTTTAAATCAAAGCCTTCTTGACTCCGGATCATTTCAGAATCCTTGGAGAACAACTGTGCATTTCATCACCCAAGTTCCCGGAGTCCCTTTGCAGTGACGCCTCAGGACTCTGCAACTTCCCCCAAAGGATAAATTGTGCACAGGCCGCAAAGACTGAGAAACAAACATAATTACTCCATCGAACTCGCTGCAATCAGCATTACCGATGTGTGGGGTTGGATATGAATACAAATAAAAATTGGAAAGTTGAAATATAACCTGTTTTTGGATGGTGAATAGTCGATCAAATGAAATGTTGTTGCTAGTTTTTTTTTATCCACAATCACCAAAAAAGAGCAACAGCTTGTTCTTCCACCAAAGGCAACATCCCATGTTTCCCTGCAGACCAAATAACTCCCTTTTGAAGTTTTAAGCTTCTATGATCATTTTATTCCACACTGGAATGTCGATAGCTGTTCAGCAGAGACACATCCTCCGGACATTTTACAATTCTGTAATAAATGAAGAGTTTGGAGGGACAAGATGAGCTTGTGTGTGCTTTTTTTTTCTGCGTTATTGTAAACTTTTAATTGTACTGCGGAGGCCAGTCTTCCATTTAATAGACTACCTGCTAACATTACAAGCTAAAATTAATATTATGGGCTTTTGTTTATGTTTATAGGCTACTTTCTCGTGTTATAATGGAGTATTGCCGATCAATGTACCAATAACACGACTACAATCACCTAGGACACACACATGTTCTTTAAAAAATAATTGAAACGAAAGGGTTTTTGTTCATTTCTGTCGTGATCAGACCTCAACATACACACCGCAGGCGTGGAGAGCGGTACTATTGGCATAAGCTTGTTTACTACCCCCACAGACAAAAGGCTGTCTTACTTGATGTATCCTGCATCCAAGTACAAAGAAAGCAGACAGCTGTCCAGACACAGCACTTGAATTTGACCACTAAAATCCTCTCTATGTCCACCATAAAACTCGGAATGGCCGCAGTAACGTTAAATCCCATTGTTCTCTAGAAAACCATTAACACGAAGAAGAAGAAGAATTTGAACATTTTGCAGTTGGATAGTCTGCAACTCGAAAATAAAAAGTGTTTCCTGTTTGGGAACATATTTATTATGGGCAAACCCTCAATACTATTAATCTCTAAATCAAAATTGGAAAAAGACAATCAATGCTTAAGAGACAATAACTTTCAAATGTGTAGAAATATAGTTAAGCTCCGATATTGAAATGATTTCAGCTCTTGACAGCATCTCAACACATGCTGCACCATTTGTGTCCTGCATATTACCAATAAAAAACAAGAATTCACACATTAAAAATCACATTACCTGTTTCTCTACGTGCAGGAAACTCCATGGTATAGGGGGGGAAGCTACAAATGTGAATTTGCTGTGTTTAAGGTTTAAAAATCATAGTTATGCAGAAAAAAAATCTAGAAAATAATAATAAACTAAATAATTAAATGCATCCCTGTCTGATAAATAAACTAAACCATTTCTTTATGGGCAATGCGTCAATCCAAGCAGTCCAGTGTTTTCAGATCAAATCTTTAATATAAGGATTATAGGCTTAAAGATGATTGTAAATGAACAAATAATGCTCTCATCAAATAAAAACAAATATAAATGAGTCTGATCACGATACTGTGCAAAAAAAAAAAAAAAAAAAA
>BJFM01000091.1:82519-92519 GCA_016586285.1 Arothron firmamentum
ACTCCTGTGCGGGACCATTAATTATGACTTCAGACTTTCGTTACGATGACTCTAGGCTTCTCAAGGTCAACAATCAGTCCAATAATGCGATTTAACGTGCATTCATTTCTACACATGCATGAACCGCAGCATGTGATATTCCTCTAGCACAAGGAGCTTGATAATGTGTGATTTGACTGCGTCAAACCAGCAAACCAACCAGCCTGTATGCTGAGTCTGCAAGCATCAGCCCTCAGGCCCCTCCTCATCCTCCATCCACATCTAAGGGTGCTTAGATGTGGACAAACTGTTGACCAAAATATTTAAATCAGTTTAATGAGGTGAAATGAGTGCTCCAAAGACTAGCTGTTTTAGAAATGTGCATTTTTTGACTAAAGATCACTGTTGGAGCACCAATTTTATGACGCTGTCTGTGGAATTTAAGTTATGTTTTGCTACCTAGCCCCATAATTACAGTGGTTAACCTGGGTGTCACCCTCTTGTTAAGAAGAACTCTAACCAGCTCTCCTAAATATTGCTTGGTGTTTTTGGCTCTGGAAGATAAATCTGCTCAAAATGATGCAACACTCAGGACACACACACAATGGATGCTGTTCAACAGGACACGGCTGCGTGATTTGCTGGAATCAGAGCTAAACGTGGGGTGCCTGTAATCATATTACTGGCCCCTCATGGCCTAGATAGGTTTAATTGGATGTATGTTGGCCAGTTAAACTTGACTGAATGAGCTGCGAACAGTTTCAAGCAACACTAAGGGCCTTTTTTTGTGTGGCTGTGCTTTGTTTTGTTTTTGTTTTTTCTTCTTTTTCTTTTTCCAGATTTCAGTGAATGCACCAGCGTGAAGCCTTTGCGGTGGCAACGGTGGCTTCAGATATAGTCATGTGTATTACTTTCACATTTTGCGTAATCTCTAGAGCGTATTTCTCTTCCAACCACAGGGTTATAAAGCTTTCACAACAATGTGTTAACTTTTTTTTATTACAAGTATTAAATCGTTTAATATCGCACAATAGCAGCAGGCTCCTTTTATTTAGATGTTCAAAACCAGGGCGCGAACAGCAGACGGAGGTGCTAGGATCTCATTATAACTTCCCAAACAAACAAAAAATAAGCTTGTATCAAATGTTTAATTTTTTTTATTTTTTTATTTTATTTTTCTTTGCCAGTACATTATCGGGGAATGCCACCCAACTCAAAACAAAGAACATTATATGCGAATAAAGTCCTGCAGGGTATGGCCTCTCAAATGCCGGAGAATTAAAAAAAAAAAAAAAAAGTAGTTTGTTTGTTTTGTTTTTTTAAAGAGACATTGCCAGTGTCAACATGAACTACAAGCTATGCTGGCAGAAAATATGCACACACCAAAAAAAATCTGTTTGATAAACACCTTTTCATTAATAGTTTCGTTTATTCACACCTTTGTTTTCCCTGTCTGAAACGCTGATAACAAATCAAATAAGACCATTTAGATTCTCATAATCACAAAAGTGAACATGTCTCCTAAGTATTTCTTACAGTTGCAATGAAATAGCAGCCATGAGGGTCGAGCTGTATTATTTTCGTTTGCGCTGGCCTTGCACAGGCGAGTTTCAGCGTTGGCCCAAAATAGAAGTTCTGAAAGAAGCTTCAGGCTGCAGCCACAGAGGGAGATACCGTAGAAATTCCTGCCGGAGCATTCGGTGTGTCTGTTCGTTTTTCTGGTAGACATTCTAAAAGAATTGTAGACGACAATATTATGCACCATTTCTGGAGTTTAATTAGAGGAATATTTTAAACTATGCTGCGAATTGTATCTGTACTGCACAAACTGCTGCATAACTGATAGAATAATCCATCATCAAGTATTTTGGAGAGACTGAATGTCAAAGATAAATATTTGACCTTCAAGCGAAGTGTCTTTGGTCACATATGATGGACAACTTTCCAAAAACGGCAAATAGTTTACAGTATTGACAAGGAATCATCAAAAAATTAAAGTTTTAGTTACTGTACAATTACAACTGTGGGGGAAATGATAAAATGTACTCAAATAAACTATAAAGCGAGCAGTGGTTACAGACGGACGTGTTCCAAGTTCTACTCAGTGTTGCGTATTCTGTTAAAAGGACAAGTGTCCAAAAGGAGTCTTAATGGGATCTCTAAGACATTTTTCCTGATTTCAGACACTGACTGTCATTTCAACACCAACAACAAGTTTAAGACTCTTCGAAGGCGACAGTGAAAACCTCGTGCTGAGGCGAGACTGAAAAACAATCTGATCAGTTAGAAGATAACAGTCCTCATGAAGGAATCATGTCAAAATCAATAGTATATTTCTGAGAGGGGTGAAACCATGGACGTTTTATGTTTGGCTTTCTACCCATCATCTCGCGTTAACGCCTCACACGCCCGCGCAACTGTCCACAATCCCCCGCACGCACACTTCAATGAGAGCGACACTGTTTTCTGTTCCTCCAACCGTCCTGGTGCCATAAACGGCAGCGGGGTGACGCGGAGACGCAGAGCACATGCCTTACAAGTTCTCTGCGAAGGGCACTGTGAAGCTCACTGACCTCCAGGACGCGGAGACAAATGCCATAAACAGATTTAGGCAGTCTCAAAGTCACAAGAGCAGTAAAAGACCAATTGTTAAAAAAAGAAGGATTAAAATAAACATGCATGATACACAAATAAATGGTTCCGAAATTGTAATTGTTTAAAGAATTAAAATGGCAATATTAGGTAAATTAAAATTAATCAAAATAAAATTCAAAAAGTTAAAAATCGCTTCTCCAACTGTCCACCGAGACGGGATGAGCAAAACACGGATCATGAAAAGGTTTCCCCACGACACTGGACAAGATAAAGCAGAAGAATATACAACTTTGAAATATAGGTATATATAAATTGAAGTTCAAGTTAAAAATATAACAAAACGTCTGACGCCAGTCAGCAAACAGCAAATTTAATCAAAACACACTTTAAGCAAAAAGAGCTTTTCTCTGAATTTAAACGGACAGATGATGATTCACGCTGCTAGCTTCAGTGTTCACGCAGTGCTCCCATTTTCCACAGCAGAGTTGTATCATGAACATTAACACAAATTAGCTATTTCACAATGTTGGTTCAGCTCATGGACTCACATTAGCGAGGTATTCTTTCAATCTACTCCATTACGCATGTTGTGTGCATTACACAACTACGAACTAAATATAAGTGTTGTGAAGTCTAACGGTGGTCTACACTGTCTTTCTGATTATTATCCGCTATTCCTTGCATAAATAAATATGAATTTTCAAAATCACCAATATGCATTTGTACAAAAAGAAAAGAGAGAGAGAATGAAACATAAACGTTAATGTCCCATCTGGCAAACTGCGCGTATAATAGGTGAAAAAGACCCGAGCTGTTACGAATAAATGACCTCTTTCATCAAATGTAACAACTATAGGAAATCAGTCTATTTATTCACCTGGGTTGTCACAGTGCATCAAAATAGTTTCTACACACGTTTACATCAGGCTGGCCCCGCTTCACAACGACACACCTGGGTGTGTGTTGAAGCGTGACGCATCTGCCTTATTGCACAATGCAAATCAGAGGCTAGTAAATCTAAAACGCGTGGTCAGATTTAAACATGCAAGTGGAATGTATATGTTGAAAGCCAAAACATCTGATGCACAGGTGTACGTGGCGACAATCTTCCAAAATAATAACTCATCAAATTCCTCATGCAATATCTGAATATTTCGCAACCGCAACGTGGATTTATGAATAACGTCAAGTTAGTGACGGGAATTTCTTGGATTAATATACAAAATTTTATTCTTGTTACTATAATTATACATTGATCAAAACCTCTGGAAACTAATGTAGCTAGTCGATCTTGATTTGAGTTTTAATCTGTTTGTGTTACCCAAGAATATTTGCAGATCAGCAGCAGAGGAAATTCATTTGCATTGGACGTTTTTTTTTCTTTTTCTTCTTTCTATAAGTGTCATTAAACGATCTATCAGGAAATAACTCGCGTTATTAACTAAATCTTAATCTGTAACTACAACCAAGAGGCCTGTGTTTACCAGCGAGCTAGCGTCATCTAAGATGTGTGTTGTAATCTTCTATAATGTCGATGATCAACGAGCTAACTGGAATGTCATCAAATGGGTCGGAAAAGCTGTTCACAGTTCACTAAAAAACCAACATGTGATTTGGAGTCAGACACAGAACAACCGTTTCTACTGGACCGAACAATGACGCATTAATTGTGGGTGAACGCTATAGCTGCGTGCTTTACATTTCGTCTCCAGCAGGGAGAGTTTTGTGGATTATACTAAAGGGATGCACATGGTACCGTGTAAAAAGTAGCGCATTTAAATTTTCTGAAAGATTAGTGAAAGTATTCATAAGCAGTCCTTGTGATCACGTGATTAGGTGCCCATTCCGAAGAGGAAAATAAGAGGTGAAAATGACTGACCGAGGTGTTTTACAATATAGGAGCACTGGGGTGTAACCCTATTACTACTTTACAGAGCTGTTTAGCTCCCACGTTATAGACTTGTAGCAAACTAGTGACAATGATTAGGTTGAACTTCAAGAAAACCCACAAAACTCAAGAAAAAAATAAACCGCGAAAGTGTCTTTCCGTTATGGAAAACTATCTTACTGCCCTTTACATGTTACACAGTGTTATAAGTAAGAAATTCACCTCAGTATGACTTATAGAATATGCGTCAGCAATTTATTTAAAGTTGTATATCGGACTCCATCTTGTGGGGTCTCCTATTGATTATGGTTCACAGCATGCACAGTAATGTTGAAACAAAATCCCGTCTCAAGTGTTTTCAATTGGGCTAATAGTGTTCAGATCTTTGTTTCATTGCTGCGGTGCGCACATGCAGTTTAAAACGCTTTAACAGCCAGGTCAAGTAAAATAATCCGAGTCAGAAAAGGAGATTTCCAAGCAAAGACTTCAGAGAAACAACCCAAAGACACACTGAGAAGCTTCTGGATAGTCACTTTTATTGAAGACCTTACGCATATACATTCATATTATTAGTTTTACAAGACAACATAGCAATCCTTACAAGCGCAAAACGAAAAGGAATGCAATATGAAATGACACTGACGAACTGCTATTACACAGTAACATGGATTGTTTAAATGGCATGTATGGTAAATTTATTGAAAAATTGAAAAAAAACAACCTATTATTGTAATTTTATAGTCTATATTTCATATTTTCTATATGGAATGATGATGACTTACAAGACGGTGAACAGAAAACACTATTACATAGTGA
The DNA here is from genome assembly GCA_016586285.1 of Arothron firmamentum. Classification (NCBI taxonomy): domain Eukaryota; kingdom Metazoa; phylum Chordata; class Actinopteri; order Tetraodontiformes; family Tetraodontidae; genus Arothron; species Arothron firmamentum. Next base: position 87,798 of record BJFM01000091.1, read on the forward strand.
GAACAGATCCTCAAATAGAATGCACATAGTAGCATACATAAGTTCATTTGACGAGGTTATACACGAGTACGAGGTAAGAAAAAGGACAACACTGTGCGCGCTGTTGGCGCAAGTACATTCTAGGCCTGCAACAGGCCCCTCGTCCTTCCAGTTATAAGATCAAAAATAAAAGAATACATTCTTGCTGGCTGAAAAGTATCAGGGGGCTTTTGAGACCGATTTTTTTACGTATAAGGTGAAAAAAGTCACAGGAAAGTGGCCAGCAAAACATGATATGTCTCTACTGTATTTCACATCAGTAACATGCTGAAATGAGTTTTACTGGTACAGTTTATTCTCTCTGCGTAACAAATAACGCACCGCACCCAGTCGACGTACAGGAGCGTGCGTTTTCGAAATGTTATAGAAAGTTTCTGCAGCAATCTGATGGCCTTATTACTGCCATGACCCAGCACCACGCCTGCCTCGACAAAGCAAATTGGCTTAAAATATATGCCAGTGGATGCCAGTGTTTCCATTCCATCACACAGTTATTTCTCTTAAATTGCCTCAACCTGATCTGTCAGCAGCAGCTCACACCCGTTTTCACATTCACCCAGCTGAAGAAAGGCAACTCATGCAGGATTCTGTTGAGGCAAGTTGAAAGGCAGTAAAAGTGGGATAAATACCTTTAGAAACTGGTTGGCGCATTTAGAAAACGTCATGGCAATTAATTTTTCAACGTGGAGCCATAAAGGAATCGATATGGATTACGCTGCGGTTTCAGTCCTCCCTCCTCCAGACTTCCTGCCCGTGACCGTGAACGTGAAAACTAACCAAGGCAGACAAATGTTTCTCTGAGAAAACAGAGGAAGTATTTGGCAACCGGGAGCTAGTAAGTTTCTTCTTTACCAGTCCATAACCTCAGAAGAACGCTTGTACGGATACGGCAACATCGCGCCACCCAGTCTTGGTCAGACATGTTGTTGTAATTTTATCAAGTGGGGCCACTCCTTCTGCATTTACTGTGACTAAAAAGAACAAAAAGTATTTTTATATGTGTTTTTTTTTTCTTTTTAACCCTAAACAGATTTATTACCTTTACATTTTGTGTCGTGTGTAACGTTGAAGGCGACAATTGAGATGCGCTCTTCACAGACGACACATCCTCACAGCTTGTGCGGTTATATCAGACATGACGACAGTCTGGACATTATAGAATACAGCTTCAAAAGCCATTTGGTGGCTAGTTTTTGGGGGAGGCTTGTGCAGCCAGCACCTCTGAAAAATAAAATACCAGCAAATGGAAAAAAATTCCTGCAAGTTTAAACACAAAAGAATAAATGAGTGCATGCATTGAAAGATGCCCTAAGAGAGCGCAGAAGGTTGAAATTTTTTAGATACTGCTTATTGATTCACCTTCTGCCGCATCTCTAAAAGTAGGCCAACGCTTGCTCTCTCAGCATGAGTCTCTTCTTCTTCATCCTGCGGTTCTGGAACCAGATCTTGACTTGTTGGTCGCTAAGGTTCAGACGGTCGGACAGCTCCCTCCGCCGCTGTCTGGTGATGAACTCATTCATCATGAATTCGCCTTCCAGCTCAGCCAGCTGCAGTTTGGAATACGGCTTGCGTTTCTTTCTGGTCCGGGTGTGCATTGGGTACCAGGGAGCAGCTGGAAGAGAGAGGAGGAGAAGGACAGCATGAAGGATCAGACATCACAGCGGGAAAATCACGGTCACCGCCAAGGTTGACCAGCCTGCATGTGTGTTTTTGACGGATTGTATACCCGGAGAGGTGAAAAAATACAGTAGTTTCAGGAAGATATGAAAATATATTCAGAGATGTATTAAGAAAAAAAATTGTTGGCCGAGAGAAAGCTGGCATTTCCGCTGCACAATCTACGCGTACGCATCCACGCACGCGCGCGCGCACACGCACACACGCACGCACACACATCCAGCCATACTGGATTTGTTTTGGTCCCCCCAGACTGTCATAGATGATCTAAACCAATTTCAGGAGCACGGGGATACATCTAATGAATCAAGTTTTTCTTCTACGTGTTCATCCCCCACGGAGAGCGCCACCACACAACTCTTTGTGTTCCGCAGTTTATTGTTGCAGTTAAACTTGCATTAACGTGATAATTAAAGCGTGCGCCCAAATAACCCCCACTTGGCTGCATTCTTTGGTGAATATTAAAAGACTCTTTATCAGCACAAAGACAAATGTTCAATCTATTTATGAGCCATAACTACAAAAAGCCCATTTTATTGGTGTGTGTTCTTGTTTTATTTTAAAATTCTTCCATATGAGCAGTGCAGGTTTTCTTTTGAATGCATCAGTGTTGATTGTAGTCTCAGACAAGTCGCCGGGCGCGATAGAGCGGTGGGGATATCTGGAAGTTCACACAACCACATGGCACGCTACGTATTTTAGGGCAACCCCTAGTGGCGTTTACGCAGCACGCAACTAACCAACAGTGAGATGCGCATCAACGAGGAACGAACAAGTATGGAACCATTCACACAAAAAATAACCACGTTTGATAATCATGATTTTTTTTTTAAAGATTTAAACAGAAAAAAACACCTCACCTCCGCTTGCAGCGATGTTGCCTGTGTGGCTTCCCGGTGACAGCAGGGTCTGTGTATCGCTGGATGAAGGCTTGCTCGCCTCGTTGAGCAGAGACGAGCTGGAGTCGGACTCCAACGACTGACAAGACGGTGGATCTTGCGTGAGCTGCTCGGTGCCATAATCGTATTTGGAGAAGGCGACAGTGTTGCCAATGCCGGCGTGCAGCCCCTGGTCGGATGTCAACGCCGATGTGTCTCTCGCCCTGTCCTCTCTTTTGAGGCTGCCGCCCCCTGAACAGTTCTCCCTGCTCCCGTTGCCGTTGTTGTAATAACATTTTCCATCATCTGCTCTGGTAATCTCACACGACCGATTGAATGAGGGGTTAATAGACACGGGGCTGCTGAAGTAGGACTGAGAATATCCATTGCACGGCTCCGAAGGGTTCCATGGGAGGGAACAAACGTTGTCCCTTCTCGGATAGGAGAGAGACGGCAGCCCGGCGAGCTGTCCCCCCGAAGGTCTGAAATTCGGAAAGTAAAAGGTGTCTCCAGTGTGGATGTTTACCAAAGGTCCCACAAACCCTGGATTAAGAAGATTATGCTCGCCCATTTCCGCGGGCCCGACCAACAGCTTCTAGTTTATTGCAATCTGACATTTAACATAGTTAAACCTTGGGGGCCGCCTGATTGGTCATCCTCAAACCACGTGACCAGGCTAACCCTTGCTACACGACGTACCACCCACCCAGCTCATCATAGACAAAACAAAACATTAACTTCTGTATTACGGAGGTTTATATGCTTTTTAAAAATATCATAAACCTTTTTATTAATATGTAGAATCTTATTTTCCACAAGGAGCCCAGGTTGCTTCTTGTTTTACACCCGTGGAACTGTCTGTGGGCTCTTTAATAACTTTATTGACTGGTGAAAGTTTCTTTTAAAAAAATATAAAGTTTTTGTTTCTTGATGGAGAGAGCGCACATGGCATTCTGTTTTCTGTCAAATTATGGCCAAATTCTGTGTCAAATAAAGTCATGATTACCCAACTTTACAAGCTTGTTTTAAGGAAGGACTGATGCTCATTGCCGCACTCCTCTCATATTTACAGTATCAGGGTCAGCAGGTTGAAGCTACTAGGTCTGTAAAAGCCCACGATATTCTGCAAGGTGACTTTAGGAGAGCCCATTTCACGTATAATCTCCAGTTCACCTTACACGAAGAACTATAACAGATATCTCCTATAAACATTTGCTGCCAAACTCTGGTGGGACTGTTACACTTCTTACAATTCTTTTATAAGAGCTTTTACAATATATCAGAGGACACGCAGCTGATTGGAGCGCAGCACAGAGATGCTGCAACTAATTAGCTGCATCTCTGAACTCGTGAACATCGCATGTCACGTTGGTTCCCAACAAGAAAAACCACTGTTTTCTTACCCACAAAACATCTTCACATATCGATTCACAGTTCACTTTTTATTTGGAAATCTTGGTCGTGATTTGCACATGATGTTGACGCCAAAACTGTGACGCAGACACATTTGCTCTCTTTTCTTAAACCCAGAAGGGCTGACCGTCCTCTTTTGCTATAAAACGTGCACAGAATTAATTCAGAAATTGTTTAAAATAGTACAACAAGACTAAAAGAGTAAAACGAGACTTTTATATTGTATATATAATTTTCCTCTGAAATATTTATTTTATCTCGAGCTGTAATGGTAAATTCTATGTGTGAATGACGAAATTCGCAATAATTCTGGTTCCAAAGGCGCTTCATATCCAAAAGTTAAAAAGTAGATATGACCCAAATGTTTGTGTAGTTACGTCTGTAGAAAACAAGATGGATTGTGCCAAATTCAAATCTAGCAGGCAAAATAATCTGGAAAACGAAAGACACGTAAATGATGAGCAAGCAGGTCATTGTTCTCCCTAAACGCGATATTAAACTCAAAAACTGTTGTTTAAGAGAATTTCTATATTTAATATCTCTCTCACACAAATATACAATAAGAGTTAAAAACAGAAAAATCAATAGGATACCCTCAAGTAAATTTTGGAGCTAACAAATGACGTCCAGGCTGTCAGCGTGGCGCTGGTTCTGTGCCACAAATGTGCCAGTCGTGTGTTATGTGAGAACATTAACATTTATGTAAACATTGGTA
>BJFM01000091.1:94288-111187 GCA_016586285.1 Arothron firmamentum
ACACACACACACACACACACACACACACACACACACACACACATACGAACTTCTTTAATTTTTTTAAATTATTCACAATTATATCAAATTATAGACCTATGTAAAATTATATCTGATAACATTATATCTCATATAATATATTTGTTGTGTCATTTAAAAAAGTGTGACGTTTGTAAATTTGTTTGTATTTTGTAAATATTAAACTCGATTAAAGCTAAGATTTGATTTTAATATACTGTATAAAACTCGATAAACTCACTGTAATTCCTCACTGTAGAATAAATTGTTCTCAATGCGCAACTATAAATAAATCGACCGTGCATTTGACATGATGGGCCGATTTAAAAATAAATATCTCTTTTAATTTACTCAGCCCAAAAATCAGCAATTTCTGTAAATAAAATATAAGTGATTAACTATAGTACTCTCTAAAATAATTTTAATTTGATATGTATATTAATTCTATTTTAAAACTTTTGTTCTTCTTTCATTGAGATAAATCATAGAAAACACATTTATGCATCCTTGCTTGAAATTTGATTTAAATAAATGTAGAGGAAAACAGTCAAATAATTTAAATAACAATTAAGAATTCTTTTTCTGTGTGTTTCCTCAGTCTGCCTGGTTGTTTTTAAAAGTTAGAAAGCAGAGTCTATGCAGGCCTAGCCGCACTGAAACAAGAAAACGGTCGTACCTTTAATGGTTCAAGTGTGGCCGATGTCGTATTTTCACTTCCTCTCGGTGTGCAGACAGTGTGGATTCATGCTGGGCATACTGGCAGTGTTGGTGTGAGACGTCAAAAGTTCTACCTGACCTTTCAAACACGCACACCTCTAAGGAGTGAATGGAAGCGCGGCGCTGGAACCAGAACAACTTTTAACGGGACTTCTGGGTCCAGAGAGCCCAAATGTTCCTACAATGGCACTGCGAGATGGTCCGAAATTCGGGTCAGAGGATATCACTGCAATTCCCCTTTTTATGTATTTATGGCGTGCCATTAAGCCCAACTGTCTAGACAGGGAAATGGCACCTTGTTTGCCTACAAACAAACCGTCGGCGTTGGGGTCCGGCCCCCTATTTATTATTCACAATCTGCTGTGATGTCAAGGTCAAAGTGACAGCTTAGTCATGGTCAAGGGTAAATCAGCACAGCCAGAACTTTCCAAGAGGATTGAAAATCCAGACAAAAAACAGACAAACAAACCAAAAAAACCCTATCATATCTGACAGCTTGGATTCTAATGAACAATCTGAAAATGCCTAAAGAGTTTGGGAAAAGTGACAAAGACCCCACACAGATACCTCTCTGGAAAGCTCCACAAACAAGATGTTGGACTAATACACTTAGATGTAACCAACAATAAATCCTGAAGGCTCTAATTATTAATATTGAACACCCAGACAAATATGATTAAGCTGTTATTTAAAAACCAACGTTTATCAATGGCAGACTTCGGTATTTTAGGCTAATTTAGAACATGTTTTAGTGCATTTCTCATCAAAATGTTTTGTTTGTCAACACTGCAAAATTTAAAATCACAAATTGTCGATTTTAGGTCTTTTTGCAAATGCGCCTTAATGTAAATAAACATGGAGGATATGCAGATTACAAACATGTTACAGACATATTAGAAATTACATATTAGAAAATAGTTTGGTCCACTCTATGATGTTCTTCGTGTTAGTGTCAGGGTGGATTTCAACAAAATCAGATTGGGGTTTGGAGGTGGACGCCCCATCATCTCCAAGTTCATTTCAGAACTTTTATGCACACAGCAGCATCCGTCTTGAATCAGCGTTGTAAAATGATTAATCAGATCCAATAAGTATGAATGTTGGCAATTTTGATCATCAAATGTGTTTTAATGTCTTGCGTAAAGTAGGATTTGCTGAATGAAATCTTGACTTAAACTAGCGCTGATTTATTTCCCTTCGGACATCTGCACGGTGCGCTTATTCACTAATCAATAACTGATTTTTATATGGGAAATAATGTTTTAGTTTGCTGCAATCGACACAGACGTTTTAAGGCATGCCATATTTGCTGCTGCAACGATGAACAATTTCTCTGAACCAAAAAAGAAACAAAATTGCGCAAAAGCTGTTGGTTGTTTTGGACCAGAAATTCAAACGAGCTGAAATATTATGAATCATATCTCCGGAAATGTTCTCTGCACTCTCTGTTTGCGTGTAATCAATTGATCAGCTCCACTTCCCATTAACTGGACTCCAGCAAGTCCGCCAATCTTAATCAAGCACTCTGCAGTCTGCCCTCTCTTTTCCGCCGCTCATCATTCAGACTCCAAGGCGAAGAACAAAGACGACGGCTTTCTGCCTCTTAATGACACTGGAAACGAAAAGGAAACTCTTCAAGTAAAAGCTGATTGACTTGGATATTCGAGCATTTTCATATCATTTATTTATGAAACACGTTACCAGTACGTAATTCAAACACCACAATACAGTTCACATACTGCACGAAGATTTGAAATGACAAGGCTTTGGGTTACAAGGAGTGTGATAAACTGCGCCTCTACACTAACAAACATAAAAAATAAACTTTAAAAAAAAGGGGTGGGGGGTAGGGTTGTGCATTTATGTGTAATACTCAAAGACTTGAACGGTGTACAATCATTCTTGTTGCATGATAGAATCATTCACGGACAAAGGAAAACACACAAGTCTGGGGATATTCCAGTTTACAATTCCCTCATAGAGAATGTGAATTAAATTACAAGAGCATCGCACTGCACAGCTGACAATTTTGAAGCACTTTGCTTCGGATGTATAAGAAAGCATCTCACCATTTAATTCTGAAATGTTTATTTTATCCAATGTCCTTGGTGAGAGATAAAGATGTTAAAGTCTCCATTTTAAGATTTCTTGACGCAATAATTTCTTTTGGCGATTTTTTTTTTTTTTTTTTTCCTGTCTAAAATGCCAAGTCTGGAGTTGTACTGGTCTCATCCCTGTAAGGTAAAATGTCATCGCTCCAGTTGAGATTTGTCTTGGAAGAAAACACGCAATGCTTATCAATGAAATACGGACAGTTTTAAATATTATATATATTTATATATGTACATTTATATAAAACAAATGTGACGGTTTTTTCAATATTTTTCACAGTTTTAGAGCATCATCTCTGAACTGGGAACGACAGGCGGCGTGATAGCGTCGATGGAGTTGATGGAATTTAAATTAAAGCGTAAATGCAGCCAAACGCTGCTCTTCAGTCCTTTCAGTACAAGAGGTAAATACGTGGCGTGATGGAAGATAAGAGCTGCAGTTTCAAAAGGAGGTCGCGGATGATATCAAGTGGTGTGCATGTGGCTGCTCTTGGATTTGCTGATGAACTTTTTTTCTTTCACTCGTCGGTTCTGGAACCAAATGGTGACCTGGCGTTCTGAGAGGTTGGTGGCGGCAGAAATGCGTCTCCTCTTGTCTTTGGTGATGAACTTGCTTGCGGCGTACTCCTTTTCCAGCTCCTTCAGCTGGATTTTGGTGTAAGGGACACGTTTTTTGCGTCCTCGACGGTAGCTGCTGACCTCAGGCTGCAGTGGCACGACGTCTGCGAAGTGAAGAGCAGAGAAATCATGAGGATCTGCGCACTTAAAAAAGCAATGTTCCACTTCACAAATACGGTTATATAATCATCAAACTAAAGGAGTGGTTAAAAATTAACACAAAAAAATAGCACCTTTTTTAATGACCCGCGTTTTTGTTTATACTGGTGGGGCATTCACGGTTTCATATGCGTGGGATCTCAAAGTTTCCCCTAATCTTGTTGCGCTTAAAACCACGACACAATCCAACACTGTTTCCTTAATATCACTGTTTCAGTATTGTTTTAGATGTAAAGTTCTGCAGATGTGCTATTATTACCTCGAGCCATTAAGCCGGTCAATGTCATGGCCAGAACGGTAACAATATCAAAGCCAGCATCTTTCAACTGTCAGTGAGTCAAACCAGAGAAGAATTATTATCGCAGTTAAGTTAGTACGTGATGTGCAGGTAGGTACAATGTGCACACGTTTGTCTAAATCACTGTTCTTTTAAGATGTTGATCAAAAGCCAGAAAGGCCTTTGGCGATGGGAACCGTAATTGTTCCGGTAAGAAAACTTTTTGTCTGAGTTTTTTTCTTTTGCAAACCTACAGCTGAAGGCAACGCAGCCAAACGGAAACATGACAGGACAAGTAGACAGCAACTTCAAAAATAGTGGAAAGAGGAGAGGCATCCTTTTTTAACCTCTGTGTAATTTAACAATTGCTTAAACTTGCATTCCATTTTTTCTTAGATCTGAATGGTCACCGTCTTTATTAAAGCAAGAGTGTATTTCTTGCCTTTTTTTTTTTACTGATAACATAGTTAATATTAAAATGACATGATTATTATAATATTATCAATTCAATTTATAATGCACGTTCATACGTTTATGTGTGTGTATGTGTATGTGTGTGTGTGTGTATGTGTGTGTGTGTGTACGTGCATGCGCGCGTGTGTGGCGGATAGGGAGGGTGACACTGAAGAACCTGCACAAGGCGCGCTTGTGTTTTTTGTAAATGTGTGCGCACCCATTGGACGCCGTGGCCGCGCTTGTGTGGCGTGTTTTTGTGAGTTTTAATGTAAATGTGTGAACAGACGGTATGGAAGAAGTACATGAATATGAAAAAGATCCCTATAGGTATTGAAAAATATCTACAGGTTTTACAAAGATAAAGTAATCCCGCATTAGAAGCAGTCGAACACAGTGTAAACGCCCAGTTCTGCCTTGGAGATCCCAACCAAACAATCCATGCTGGACATACACAGCAAAATGAAATAAAACGTGATCGGTAGTTGTGAACCTTTGTACTACGATGCTGAGTGCAGAATAAATGTTTGGTAAATGAGTCGTGAGATATTGAGAAGACAGTGGACACGACGCACGGCGCTGAGATTTATTGGCACAATCCAAACACAGCAGGCTAGCATAGTCACTATATTGTCACACGGGGCAAAGGTATTCTCTGGTCATCCATTACACCCTCTGTTCCTCAAATTGAATTAGAGATGTCATATGACTTCATAGAAAAATAATTGTAGCCAAAACTTCAGATTTAATAACTTATAAAAAGCAAATAAAAAGCCTAAAAATAGAGCACTCCTTTTATTTAGTATTCAGATGTTGGTTTTCAGCTCTATCAGCAAACATTTAATGTTCTGGGTTCTTTTTAACAATATTTAAGATATTTGCAGAGTCCACAGAATGTTCATGACAACTGACATGGCGCATGACACTTGCATGATTATGCAGATTGAAAACATCTCTTCTTCTGTAAGATGATATTCAGCACCAAAAAATAAATAAATAAACTACACAAAAAAACTATGACACAAAAATAATGTGAAAAATCAATGTGATGAGATATTTTAGGCACTATCAGCGTGGGATAATTCTGCAAGATGTTTGTATGACATATCCATCTGTTAGAGTGAAAACAATTCTTTTAAAATATATATGTATATATACATATAACATCCTTACCGGGAAAGGGGGATTTCCAAAGATGTGTAGACTGTGTTTGCTCTTTAGAGCAGTACACCTGACCATCCCAGCCATTGGAGAGAGCCCAGTGCTGATAGCCCTCCATGGGGATCAGTGCGTCGTGTCGCGGTTCCGGATGAGCACTGATACTGGGCACTACCGACACGTCGAGATATCCAGGGACAGCCTGGTAAGAGCTCGCGAAACCCGGGTAGAACGCAAACTCTTTGGCCCTGGAAGACAGTTCCTCCGTCGGCAGCGCACTGCTGGGCTCGGCATATTTTTCTGCGGGATGATACGAGCAAGGCTTCTGCTGCAAGTTCACGTTGTGCGAATGAGACAATCTGCAGCCGTAATATGGGTTTCCAAACGGATAACCGTAGCTTAACGATGCACTCGACGAAGTCTGCGGTGCGGGGCACTGCCGGCCCGTGTCCGGAGAGGAAATATCCGAGTAGACGGAGCCCTGGTGGGTCGCAATGGTGCCAGAATGTCTTCCGAGCGCGGGGTGCGACATCAGGTCCCTGCAGTGGGTCGCAGGGCAATTACTGCTCAGTCCCTCCATTGTTTGGCTTTTATTCTGGTTGTTTTCATTCGGGCTTTTTTCATAAACGTACATCAAGGTGTCCGCCCAGCGTGGATGCAGGACCAGCGAAGTCGTCATATCAGGGGCTGCCGATGCTTTTTAAAAGTCGACTACTCCAAGACGGACACCTCATTTCCAACTACATTTTACACCAGGCGCATGCGCACACTGGCGCTTCGCATGTCCACTTCATTAGGGAACTGGCACGTGATACGCTAACAAGTCCTACGAGATTGCGCTGGTGAGTTGTGGCGGAGCAGCCCTTTAAAGGCCCACTGCCTCGCTTGTCAACGTTTTTCCTCGCTCAATACCGAGTTATATCATTGGCTTAAGACATGGACACCCAAACCCTTAAAGGGGAGTTTGGTTACTGTAGACCAGGGCAAAAAAGAAAAAACAACTCGGCCGACTCTGTAAATGACATGTATGCACATGTGCAATGTATATTTTCAGTATGTATTTTGTGTATATATTCTTAATTTCTGCAAATATGTGTAAATCTTTAGTTGATTACTGAATATAAAGCTTGATATTTTTAATTATTTAATACTCTGTAACCTACTGTGTTCTACGGTTTTATAATTGTTTTTACTACTACAAAAATTCCTAAGTATTTTGCTGCTATAAGTCTTATTCTGTGCTCTGCTGAGCTTCTTGCAACGAAATTTCGTTCTTTGTACACACCGTTGTATAGTGAATGACAAATAAAGTTGTCTAAGTGTAAGTGCTGGGCGAAAGAAATATGTTATAGCAACTAAGTAAAGTAGTAGTAAAGTAATTCACAGTTGGGTTTGGATTTAAGTTTATGCCTTTTAAGAAAAGTATGCTATTATTTGCGTCTGCGGGCTGTCGAACTACGCACTTAATTTAAAAATGCGTGCAGGAACGAATTGGAACTCCAGAAAGGAAATTCAACTGTTTTTACAAATACGTGGCTATTAAAAAGGATATTTGTTTGTATTGGATTGACATAGGTAGGCCTTATATTAAAGAATGCCGTGTCAGCAGTCATCGGAGGACCAGTTCAATTCTAAATCGTTAATTTAAACCAATCAAGAAGAATATTTAAAAATAAAGCTGCAGTCATAAGCTGCTTCTTTCATCAGCATCTTTATAACATGTTTGGGTATAGATAATCTATCCCAAACCTTTTTAGATAAAGTCTAAGAGCTTTTTAATAATACAGCGGCAAAATGACGGTTAAAAATAATTCATCGCTTTGCTTCCGCCTCACTAAGCCATTCATAAAATTGGATGCTCATCTAATTACAGACACTCTTGTATAATCGTGGATCTGTTTCATTTAGAAGCGTCTTGTTCTACACGCAAGCTTCTTGAGAATGTAATCACAAACCAAACCACCCTGAAAAATTCAAAAATGCCTTTTCACCATTTCTAGGTTCCTTTTTGGGACGCAAACGTACCTTAATAATTTCTTCCACCCTTCCTAAAGTTGTGTTTGCGAGTTTGAAATATTACCCACACAAATGGCTCTCAAAGCATCCATAAAAAAAGGCTTGTGAGTCAGTGAAAACGCCAGCTACGTGCTGACCAGACGCTGGTTGCCTTGTCTTTTCTAACATTTTGGGATCGCTGAGATGCCTGAGAAAGAACCAGGCCGCTGCATAGCTGCCAGTGGAAGTTAGAGCCCTGGCCTTTCTTCGACACAGGCCATATACTTCTTTTGTCTCAAGGAAATTGCAAATACGACTGGACCAGTCCAAATGGCAGCTGCACGGAAGTCCAAGGTCAAGGTAAAAAAAAAAAAAAAAAAAACCCACGCAGACAAACAGGGTCGTAATGAGAGTCTAGACAGACAAGAATGAAGTTCTGTCAGCAGCAGGTATTTAGAGACCCCTGCTCAGAAATACACGCTGTGAAAGAGGGACAAACAAAAGCCACCAACGTTGACTTTTTCTCTTTTTATTTTGTGTTTTACGCAGGGAAACAGGTAATAGCAAAAACAGAGTAGGAGATGAGTTCAGCTGCATTTGAAGGTGAGCCGAGAGGACGAAGACTTTGGTGAAGCTTTGAAGACAACAGCGGACGATGTTTCAACGTTGGTGGGGGCCAAATTTGAATATAGGATATTCGAGTTAAACACGCACATACAAACACGTGTGTGTGTGTGTGTGTGTGTGTGTGTGTGTGTGTGTGTGTGTGTGTGTGTGTGTGTGTGTGTGTGTGTGTGTGTTCACATTTGTCCAAGTTGGAATTATTACTCCTATTTATAAAGATCAGTATTCACCAGGTTGCAAATATTTTCTTCCAACCTTTTATTTGTATCTGAAAAAAGTACAATTTCTATTGTGCAATTATTTGGAAAAGATGATTAGATAACATAATTTATGCATTCTTACATAAATGTGTCTGGCGTATTTCCAGTACACCCAATGCCTGTCATATGCAGGCCACTCTTAAATCACAAGCATACCACTCCTGATACTTTAGCCAGAGGCTAAGAGCACAAAGACAGCAGAGAATGTCAAACTTTTGATGGTCAATTTGTCTCTATGTTTTTCATAACATTTGCATAACCTTTTATTAAAAATGGCTTCTGTGTGTTCAGAAATATGTTTAATTTTAAAGCTACTTCAAAGTTCAAAATGCTGGATTCTATAATGTTTTCGAAAAAAGCAAAACTTGCAATATTGCATCCAAGATATTAAAAATTAGTTTGTCAGAGCCCAAAATCACCGGTCCACCCTTAAAATATGATAAGTGGATTGTCAGTTTTCTTATGTGTTTGGACAGATGTACCTTTTACCTTTTGACGAGGAAATATATGGGGAATTATCTAAATTATCACAAGAGTATGCTTCTGTGTTTAAATGAGAAAGGATAACGAATAACTCATCTCATTTGGTGGTACAAACAACAGCTATACAAATTATTTAAAATGTAAAATAAATAAATAAATAAATAAATAAATAAATAAAAACTATGCCCTGACACCGATGTGCTGCTGTAAATATCTGCACAACCAAACATGTCCTTTCAGACAGGCCTTGCCAGACAGAAACCGTCTGAGGCGGAGGTCTGTGGGGGAGGGGTGACCATCCATCCACACACAAATGCTGCCTGTACCTGCAGGAACAGGCTGCAAGAGCGCACGACCTAGTCTGTATGTGTAAGCATGTTTTTACACAGAGTGTGTGTTCTGCGCGAGTTTTTTTTAAAAACCTGCATAGGTAAAGTCCTCCACACTGACTTAGATTGCTGAAAGAATCAAAATAACGCACTGATCAAAAGGATCAAAGATCTGAAAAGGTAGGGAAAACCCAAACGGGTCTGTTGGGTTTCCTTTATGTCATATAGTTAGGTTAAACTTAACAAGAACAACAAACGTAATAAGAGTTCACCTTCGAAAGATGATAACCGACCAAGAGATCGCTGCAGATTCGTATCAATCACTGAGGTTGCAGAGAAGATTCCAGAGTGCCGATGTGTACAGTCTGCACCATGCAGCTGTGAGTGTATACACAGGTTCAGATGGAGCAGAAATCAAAGCACATTTTAAATCAAATAATTCCAGACACCGATGGACGATGCTGGCCACACCATGACCACACCATTTTCACCGTGCTAGTTTGTTTTTTTGGGGTTTTTTTTAAGAACAGAAATAATATCAGACCTGCATGTGGAAAAAACATCGGACCGCGAGATCTCGCACCTTTAAAAACGAACATTTGTCCGAGGTGGACAAGAAATCTGAGTGCATATAAACTACAATGTCTATCTAGAGCTAGAAGAAATAGTGCGTTCATTACGGCATCACCATGAAAATGTGTGTGTTTGTGTCTATATGAAGGTGGAGGGTAGCGTTTTGAACAATACGAAATTATACACATCTAATTTTCCTCAAAATAATATTTCTGTCATCAAAGAGGTTCCATTACAACAGAGCTGTTCAGAAACGCCAAAAGTCAAAATTGCGACCAGCAGACTGCACCAACACTGAGATAAATGTTCAAAACTGGTCTAACAGCGACTACCAGTTGGCCGCCTTGTGCGTAAACAAGATGAACTTGTTGAGATGGTGTGCGTAAAAGAATTTGTTTCTCATTTCTGCTGCGCTTTGCTGCGTTTTTCTAATATGACCTTGCTGTACGCAGATGCTGACATTTTAAAATGCAGGCCCCGCAATAATGCGCAAGAGTTCTGATGGAATATTCTGGATAACACGAGGCAAAGACACAAACATGGTTCGGCTTCTAAGCAAGAAAAAAAAAACGGTTTGTCTAAAATGAACAATGGACGGAGGAGAGCAGAGATGCGGGGGGCAACACCCCCTCTAGATAGCGTATCTACCTTTCTGTGTGAAAGAAATCTAATCATCACGAAGTTAACTAAAGTACCGTTGAGTATATTCATGAAAGAAGAGATCTGCAGATTAAGAGTCATTGAAATTTGGTAGATTCTTTTACGCGCTGGTGGATTTTTATGAACATCATCACGAGGTAAATGTATCCTTTTCTTTATCAGTCAAACACGGCGGGTAGCGGGTGGGTGTTATCAGTTTCTGACAATCTACACAGCAGTTTAAACCGGATTTACTCGTAAACTGACTTGTGCAAAACCATAGAAAACCAGAGACAGTTTCATGTTCGGCACAAGATTAAAACAAACCAAAGCTGAAAACATAGCTTAAACATATATCATTTGGTACGTATATTAGTTGTTGTTGTTGTTGTTGTTGTTGTTGTTGTTGTTGTTGTTGTTGTTGTTGTTGTTGTTGTTGTTGTTTTTTGCAAGCACCATCATTCGATCTATGTTTTGTTGTGTTAAAGCATGTATTTGCGGTGCAGAGCCCCAGATTGGAGTGAAAACCGAGTCCAGTTACTCAGGAATTCACTGGAGTGACTGTTTTGTTGTTGTAGTTGTTGTTGTTTGTTTGTTTATTTGTTTATTTGTTTGTTATTTTGTTTTAGTTTTAGTTTTTTAAATTGCTGGTATTTCAGCTTCCAACATTTTCAGGATGTCGCGCGATTTGGAAAAGAGGTTGCAAGTGCTGGATCATGCAAGTCTAAACATATAAAGTCTTATCAAAGACGGATCCTATTTTGGCATCAAAGTAAGAAAATTTTCTAAAAAGTGGTTTGTTTTTCCTTCACCAAAAAGCGTGGAAAGACTATATACTTATGTTATTAAGTAACCCCATTGTTTACCTCTTCTCCAGCCATGTTGTGGTTCTAAACCTGACAATAAATTATTGTCAGATAGCCTGTGATGGTATTATTTAATTTTATTTCTAGGTCTAAAATGTCTTGTAGCGGTGGATTCCTGAGTTTGCTGCTGCATCTCACTCATAAACCGAAGAGAAAGAATAAATCTCATTTGACGCGTCTTGTCAGAAGTCCAAGTTCAAGTTAAGAGAGGCGGCTCAGACAGCCAAACAAAAGACGCAGACCATCAATCATATCTCTCCTCTTTAAAAAATAATTTCTATTCAGTATTTAGTCGTGTTTCAGACTTGTAGGTAATTGGCGTGGGAAGAAAGTGCACAGGTGAATTTCTGGTTGTTGTTTTTAATGCAGAGATTTTTGTGAGGATTTTATTTTCTGAAAGTGGTTGAAACATTGAAGCTATTAAGGGGACATTTTTCAATACGAAAGGCAGAAAATGGGCCAAATTTAGACAATGCAAGTTTTATTTAACATCACAGGAGCTCAGCTGCAGTTCACTTTATAATCTTTAAAGTGTGCAGCAACAGAATGCTATCTGTAATTACCAATTTATAAACAGGAAGTCGCAGATCGAGTAAAATCTCCACTATTTCGTCAGAAAAAGTATGGAACAACCCGAATACGGACATCATTTTTGTTCAACATCATTATTGGAGTAAAGGCAAATACACTGGCAAAGATCGTCGATAGGGCAATCCGCGATATGATGCTCACTTTGCTTTAAAACACCTCGTAAAATTCTGCGAAATATACAGTTAGTTTTCAAGGACAACAATTTCCTCCCTCGGTATCCTGCAGGCCAGCAGTGACTGATGATTATAAAGTCAACATGGGTGTTTAGTTTGGATGTGCTGCAGCTTGCGAAACGATGTTGGCTGGTTTTGGGGTAGTGAAGAGCATCTCGACCAGAAGCACTGCTGGAAATTTTTACTCAAAAATAAAAATTAACTAATTTCTTGATCCAAATGGCTTCCAGGAAACTGTCTCCTGCAGACAGAAAAAAATGATGGCATGCTTCTCACACAAATACGGCAAAATTACATTTAAGAGCCAAATATTAAACATGTCAGATGGACGTTGTCATCCGGTGCCTGAGGTGGCCACGGCAAATATTTAGAGGTGCCACTTAAAATTTAATTCTGGGCCATTTGGAATTTTTCCTTCTAAATTAAATAATTGAAGGTAAACTACAGAAAACAGTTTTTGTCTCAGTCTATTTCTACCTAAAGGATAAAAAAGAAAACAACGGGTTTTCGTTAGAGACGCCTTTTATTCATTCATTTATTTTTGGTTATTTATTCATCCATCTTATCACCTTCATTCACTGACTATTTATGTTTTTTATTCAGAGGAAATATGTTGATCTCAATCAGAGTCATCCTTTTGCGTACTGGCCAAAGGGCGGTGACGCATATTTTAAGATACTTGAAACATCGACCTGACATCATCCTGACAGGATGACGTTTCTGATCTGTTACTCTTATGTAAGACTGATTATTCTGACGAATTAAAACAGATTTTGAATGAAGTTTTTGCTGCTCAGTGAGTCGGTGCAACTGTGCTTCAACCCGAGATCACACGATGGCTAAAATTTCTGCTGGTTCAAGTTCAAAGTCACTGCAGAGGGCTGGATGTGCAGAGAGGACAGTCCGCTAACAAGAAACTATGTCAACTGGAGCTGCAATAATATAGAACAAGCGATCTGGCTAAGCTTAGATCTCAGACACAAACTGCAAATAGTAAGCAAATCAAACCGACAATCACTTTGACATGGACGCATTTTCCCTTTTACATTTTAATTTTTGCTTATTTTGATTGAATGAAAATTAAAGTTGTGCCCTGCTTTTCCTCTTATTTGGCTTCACATCCATTATTTTATCCACTATCGATTTATCTGACAATGATTTTAGACCAACAGAAGCAATCAGGCGGTGACCTATATTCTGTTTTCTGAATATTTATAGCCCATCGCTTTTACTTAAACATGTAAATGAAGTTTAAACACAATAACATGTTCTGTCTAGATTCAAAATCAATTGGAATTAATAAGAGATGACCTCACGATCGATCTCAAATTCGTCCTTTCAGCGAGTTTATAAAGGGGGAAAAAAGCACTGTTTCATATTCTATTCCATTTTATTCAGACTTAAATACAAACCAAATGTAAGAAGTCGCTCCGTTTTTATTAACATATTCAGAGGAGTAACGGGACCGTGAAAACCATATTTTCTTACTTTTCTGCCTGCGTGGCTTTTTTTTTTTTTTTTTTTTTTTTTTAAATAGTGAATCCAACAAAAGTCCAGCAGTTCGGACCCTGACGTGCAACAGCATCACACCCGTGCAGCGGTGCGTGAGTTACAATTAATTTTCTATTGAATGGCGTGATTAATAACCATCGAATAGGTCATAAAATAATCCGCATCGCTTAGATATTAAACGCACGACGGGCTTTTACGTGTTGTTGTATGGCAGTAATTTGAGGACTGATACAGCCTGTTTTAGCAGTTGGCTTCACGCACAAAGCAGAAAAGAATACAAAACGATGGAATAAAAAAATAGATGTATTTGATAGATTTTAACATTATTACACTGAGACATCGATAGAAGAAAAAAATCTTCTTGTTTTAAACAAACAACTTCTGAACCAATTTGATGTCATAATAAAGGAGATCTTATTGGTTTATTGGCATAAGTTATTGCTGGAAAGAGGAAAAAACTTTGTAATGGATTATAAGCATATAAAAACAAAAATTATGGTTGCTGAAATGGTTTGATGGAACACGTATTGGATGGAACACGTAATAAAATTTGTATAAAAGTATTTTAAGAAAACTCAATAATCTATACTGCAAATTCTGATAAATAAAAGAGAATCTTTGCAAAGCTTAAAAATTAAGATACAGTTTCGAGTCTGGTTGGCAGTTCTTGTTGTTTCTTGTTATTATATGCCCTTAAGAATAAAAAAAACAAACAATAAATTTAAAATGAATATTTTGCTACCAAACCTCACCCTGATGATTGTCTCGTCCTGCTTCAATAGCAGAGTGTAAACATCAGCACAGACAAAACATTTGTTCAATTGCTGAATAAGAAGCATCTGACTGATTTTGTATGAACATTGTGCAGAAGTCGCCACAGTTGCATGCAATGGGATGTTCTGCCATGAGAGAGGTGGCGATTAAATGACTATCCTTAAAGTGGAGACTGAATTGACTTGAACTGGCTCTCAAAGCTGGGAAATTGATCAGGCAGGACACTTTTAAACTGGAGCCAGATGTGACCCACAGGCTGGGGATCTAGCATCTCGCTTCAAACTCAATCAGAACCCACGGGGCTACGCTGTCTTTAGTTTAGTTAAAACTACTTCACATGCAACTTGTTAACACTCTGAATCCTGTTCCCTGTGCAATTCAATTCTATGATGGCACCACTGCAAACCAGTAACATAATTAAGATTGTGAATATTACCTCAACAGCTAGAGTGGTGTTTATTTATACCTGAGTTAATGTTCATGAAAGTCAGAAAGTTTTGAGGTGATGCGGTGGGATTCCTCTAAAGAACCACCCATTGTGTGGCTGCAGCTTCAGGAGTTTACAGTCAACAGGCCCGTCATTAAAAGCATATTAGAGACACTAAAATATCATTACAAGAGTCGAGTTCATCCATTTCCAATGATGCCTATGAAAACATGCACAGATATCTCTGCATTTCATTTTTCTGCACAGATGAATGGAACAAATAATTTTAAGGGGGGCTTTTAATGTATATCTTTACTAGTTTTCTATATGAAAACCACAGTTTGACTAAAAAATTGAATATTTGGAAGAATACATTGGACTTAAATAGGGTGTCTGGTTAAAAGAAAGAGTGTTGATGCAATATTCAGAACAAAACCTTTTAAATAATGAATCCAGTAATGAGTGGGCATGGTTGTGTCTCAGAACACAGACAAAGATGGCTATGAAAGTCATCAGATTTTGTTGTTTACGCCAATCAACTTAATCAGGAAAATCTTTTAATCAGCAATATTTGGATTAGCTCTATCTCAGATCAGAGAAATTCAAACTCTTCCATCTTAAGAATTAACAGTTTCACCGGACAACTGACACCGAACTGCCTGTCCAGCTGAATCAGCTCTGCCGACAACTTCCAAGTGGCAACAGACGCTTTTACGTCCATTTTATAGCTGAGAGGCAAATAAATCTTGCCTGGATTTTCTCCTCCTCTTCACCTCACCTCCTAAATTATCTACACTTTTGGTTCTTCTCTGCAACAGAAGCAGATGTAAAATGTGAAAATGTGTTTAAGAAAATGTGCAGAATAACTCAGGGAAGAAGTGAACAAGATATAATTTGGCAAAGACTTAAAATGTTTTATTTAAATGACATATCTTCAGACTAAAACCTGAATAGCAGGGCTGGCATTTTTATCTACAAAAGCTTATAGATTATTGTAAAAGAATCCTGAATTCTACATTCTGAAAAAGTTTTTTTTTTCTTTCATTTCTTAATATGACACTAACAGGGCTTTGTATGGTTTAATTATCCTTCTGTTAAACATTATACACGTTAAAAGTCATATAAATGCAATAAACAAGTTAGCCTGAGATGTAATAACAGGCAGCGTTTCTCACGCTTTAGGTTCAACTCCTTCAACTTGTCCAGGTATAAAGGTTTGAAGCGGTTCCGGTAGTGGTGCCGTTGGACTATTTCAATGTCACAGATGGAGTTTATTTTGGTTTGTAAAATCATAAGCTGTTTCTGGGTTGGGTCCCAGGCAAAACCTTCAAACAGCAATTCCAAAACGTTGATTCGGACCCGATGAGTTTCATAGTCGGAGTGAGTGAGTGAGTGAGCTGCCATCGGCGGGTGCTCTGAGCAATGTGGGGATTTGGCACCTTGCTCAAGGGCACCTTGGCTCGGCTCTGGAAATGTCGCAACACCTCTCCTGCAACCACCCCCTCAAATTTTGCTCCGCAATCGTGACTCAAACCAGAAGCTCTTGGCTCCAGGCCTGGGGCAAAGACCATGAACTGGTTAGCTGGTTAAAATTCGCATGAAAGTGATCACTAAACCAAACCACCAATGGCCTCACATCTTCAGCGCACTTATATTCCGTGCATGAGAAAGCTCTCGTTCCTTGAGCCATGGTTGCAGTCCTGTGTCAAAGCGCCATAAATCTACAGACATCTTCATTCCTGAGTAATTATGTCATAGTTATAGTTAGTTATAATTCCATGAAGAGATTAACTCCTGAAAACCATCACACATGTTCTTATTCTGTCTTTCCTTCAGTATGAGGAGTTTTTAATATTTTTCTCTAAAGTGTGTTTTTTTTTTTGATTGTCAAACAAGACACTTCTGAATTCCTCATGTGAGTCTAATCTCTCTCTGCATCCTTTATTCCAAACTGCTCTAAACTTGAAACAGTCGGCAAATGTTTGAGACCAAATTAAACTGCTTTTCCTTTGGTTAATAATTGGCCCCGTGTGTCAGATGGAAAAATCCTTTAAAGGATTTCAAGAACCCTTAATGAGAGACAGCCATTTTTGTTAAAAGTGTGGAGTTTATGGTAGGAAGTAGCTTTTCGTTACAGCCCCC
>BJFM01000091.1:119157-137819 GCA_016586285.1 Arothron firmamentum
CCCCAACCCCCTCCCCTAAGGCTCTCCTATCCTCCTCAATATCTCACCCCCACATCAGGGTTTGCTCCTCTTCACTGTCGCACAGAGGAAGGGTCCCTGGCCACACCAGCCATGATTAAGATTCTGCCGTGATGCGACTGCAGCACTCTGCAAATGGAAGACTGGACATAATTTCCCTAAAATGCTGTTTTTTATCACCTATTTCCCCTTCATCAGCTTGCCGCACACGATTGATGGCTGATGGCACCTTTGACAACTGAGCGTTTTTATGGCTAGATTTACGGGCTATCTGCTCCTCTCCTTTTATAGCTCAAACTCTGTAAAAATGCTTATTTCTCAGATAAGGAGAGGGAGGGCGTGGGTCCGTGTGTATTAAATAGTATCACACCCAGATAAATGTATGAGGGTCCAAGAATGCCACACTGCAATGCAGTCCAGACACGTAATGACCATCACACCAGCTTCCAACACTTTATTGATACCTAAATCACACAATGTAATCATTTTCATCACTTATATTATGCAACAGAACACTCATGAGCTCTGTAGAAGGAAATATTTAGATATATTGAAAATAATAGGAGTAAAATCTTTCTATATTGAGGAGGGTCCTCCTCCATGTGGCTCTGTCGTATTTCTGCTGTAGCCCCGAACTGACTTAAATTCCAGCTTATAGTTGTTGGTATTACTTGTCAGCTATGATTTAATTTTTAATTTACAAAAGCAATAGTTTTGAATATATCTACAACAGACCATTGTGTGGAAAGAACTGGAGGATGCTGGAGTCATGGGAAAACCCACCTTGATCCCTGGCAGCCAACACAGGCCCTGCAAAACTCACGCATGCACACACATTCACAGATATCAAAGAAATACATATATAAAAAATGTTTTATTACATATTACCATTTTTCTAGATTTGATAGAGGTGTTAGGTGTGTGTTTGTGTGTCAGAGAGAGTAGGGGATGCAGCAGAAGTAGCTGTAGAAGTGAGTCTGTGGGCTGCAGTAGAAGTGTGGCCACTGCAGGTCCCCCCCTCCCTCCCTCCCTCTCTCCCTCCCTGGTCAGATTTACAGCCAGCGCAGGGCGGGCTCCCAGTTAGCCCTCTCTTCTCCTCCACTGATGAGCATGGCAGATCCCAGACAAACGCCTCCGGGAGCTGGAGTGTGACAGGCAATGGGGGAAGGGAGGGAGAGAGAAACCATTTGATGAGATCAATGATTCATAGACACCCACGAGGACACACCCTGGAATGGGGTAATACCACACATGTTTTAACTGGGCTCAGCCATAATTCACTGGGGTTACCAAGGTTACGAGGAACACCTAAGGAGAGGAGTCCCGGAAATCATCACTGCATGTTGTTAAATGCAGCTCAGGAAGGTTATTAATATTCAAGGCTGCAGAGTAGAAGCTTTCAGTGGGGAAGAAATCGACAAAACAGCACAGTCGACACATTTCTGCATCAACCCAAAGGCTTTTTCTTGATTTCACACATTCCTTATTCAAGTTTGTGAATGTCAGGGTGCTAAAACACGTACCTACAGCGGTTTTACATCCCACCGTCTTCTCAGGACCACGAATGCTGATTTTCTTTTTGCAGTAACATCGTTCAAAAAGTTATATAGTATCACATTCAACATGAATGAAAGTGGGAAAATAGGCTACTGTCATTTTACACAAAACAATTGTATTTTTTCCAAATTAATAAATCATTTTTTGCATTTTTTAAAGCAATCAAACCACTTAGAAAAAGGCAGCTATGCATAAATACTGCCTGATGCGGCTATAGTTGCTTTCTTTTCCAACAGTGGGACGTTTAAGTTTTTATTGTTCTGGTGTCATGTCCTCATTTTTGATTCCAATCATTTTTATATACCATATGACTGCATAAGGAGAGTATAAATTAGTATTAACAAGGAACCATTTAAAGATAGGAACCTAAATCCAGAGCACAAACACTGGATCGCTTTTCCCATGAGGCCCAAAGCAGCCTTTCAGCTCAGCCCTCTGCACAGCTTAATTGCCCTGATTATCCTCTGTAATAGCTGTTGCTTTCTCTGTCCTCACTTTTATAGGCGTGCAGTGAACGCTATGGTTCGGTTGTGGCTTTGGAACTCGAGCACAGCTCATGTTGTTTCAATTAAATCCGGCGTATTTCTGTATCAGGCCCATGGTCGACTGAGTCGGATTCCTCGTGTCCATTTTCAGAAAGCCAGGCAGGCGGCAAACACAGGAGACTAAATGAACGCGAGTGAGGTGATTACGAGGTTTTACTCCGCACCTTCTCCGCTACACCAAGGATCAACACCTTGTTTTCCTGCGGGGCGCAGCCTGCTCATGTTATACAGGCAAATCATTGACATATGAGACGCATTAAAACAAATACAGAGCAACCAGGTAACAACATGACCTCAGCGCAGTAAAAGAAACTCTTCATCATCTAAACCAAATTTAATAGATGCCTATTAATCACATAATGTAAAACATGTCCATGTTTAAAAGGCCACAAACTGGGTTATCCATTGAAAAATGGTCTCTCTCTGATTAAGCAATCGCACTGCAAGCAAGACGTTGCCCGCTTTTCATAAATCACTTTTAACATAGTTGGCATTTGATTAGAACCCATTAGCAATGATCAACAGAGTGTGTTCGACGTGCACGCTAGGAGCCATGTTCAAGCCTCTCATCTCACATTTTCCATAGCCCGCTCTGTAGGATGTTCCTCATTAGTGTGAATATTAATGCGTCCAGCAAGAGGGGAAGAGAAAAAAATGCACGAGGAATTTGGACGAGCTTTTTACGGGGGCCGTTTCATCAGAACCGTTATTTTTTTGCCGTTCTCTGAAGACTCGTAACCAGCGGTCTATGAAGAGAGACACGCCGCAGCGGGGCTTAATTTAAAACCAAAAAGGTCATTGCACTAAGAAAGCTCCTCGGCCCAGCCAAAAATATAAAATGACAGGGAGAGAAAGCAGTGGGGGAGGAAGAGTGGGCCAAGAGAGTGAGCAAAATGAAAGGTGATCGCAGGGTGCCGATCACTAAGTGGGACTGAGAAGAAATGTGTTCAAGTACTTTGGGAAGATGGTGTGCAAAGGGAGTACAAGAAATGGAAAAACACAGAGAGAGCTGAAAATAATGGAGTGCCACGCAGTTGGATTGGAGCAGAGCTAACACCAAAACAGATGCAGGAGGTTCTCTGTTTGCTTTAATGGTGTTTTTGCAAGTAATTCGTTATAATAGCCGACATTATCGGAGAAAAAAAGCACTGCATCCAAACACGGTGAAGGATTGCCAATCTGTCCAACAATCTGTGTTGGCAGAGGCACAACCCTCCCCGAGCCTCTCATGAATTATTCCCCTCTCCTGGTAGTGGACCAGAGTGTTAATATTCAGAATGGAAATCCGCTTTGCCACATGCAGCTCAGTGCAAAAATGTGCAGCTTCACAAAGAAAATCTGTTCATACGAGATGGTGACTCTTGACTTGAATGGAAAAATCTGTGTGGCACAGTGTTGGGACAGGACCTGTTAACACCAACAAGGGAGAACCATTCAGTCATCATGCTGGCTCACAGACTCAAACTAGCAACCAAGTTATACAGAACAGCGTGGGAGCCTCGTGGCGGCGGCATGGCAGCGCCTGCCGTAAAGCACCCACGCTTTGCACAGATAGAACAGGTTCGGTTTTAATGTAGCTAGCACACCGAAACACTCCAGGCCCACTTGTAAAACAGAATGCCCTCTTCACTTGTAAATGCAGCGGCCCACGAAGGGATGGGGGATGGGCCACTTAGGTGGAGCTAAATTGAAAGGACGATAAGAATTCCACTTGTCCAACTCCTGCAATTAATCTAGTGGATCAATTTCTTTCCCTCAAGTTCCCAGTCCATTTTCAGTCTCTTAAAAAAAAAAAAAAAAAAACAATTTCCAACTTCAATCAAACCTGCAGTAAAGCATATCTTGTAAAAGGTCAACATGTGACCTCAGAGCTGCCTAAATTGAATGTTGGCCAGACCAATTTCTTCTTGAAATACTGCAGAAGCTGAAATGAGAACAGTGTTGCCCGAACGCAATCACACCACTAAACACCAGGATGGGCATCCAACCCGCTGCTGGGTGCTCATTTTGATGGGAAGTACAACACCGCAGAGGGTTGAGGATATTGGTTGTCTGGGTTGAGTAAAATGAGAAAACAGAATTCAAAATGTGTGTGTGTGTGTGTGTGTGTGTGTGTGTGTGTGTGTGTGTGTGTGTGTGTGTGTGTGTGTGTGTGTGTGTGTGTGTGTGTGTGTTTTGTGTGGATATCATGCTAGCATACAGCAAAACCTCTCCTTCAGCCAGCCAAGGGAACTGATCAGATGGACGATCAAACACTAATCATTCCCTTACGGCCCATACCGAGTAAAGCTGTCATTAATTTTGCAGAATTACATCAAATCTGAGACATTCTTTATGTGGCCCACGGCCTGCAGACAGTTATACGACGGGGACTGCTGCGCTAAGCAGATGGGGCAGCTTGGCTGTGAATACTAAATACCACCGTCCCCCATTTCTCTATCTCCACCCTCCTTCCAGGCGTCCTGCTCCACTCCCTCATCCTTTGTTTTCCACCCTTCCAGTGTCTTTCCTCGATAGTCACAGAGCCCTCACCAATTACATCACTCGCTGCGCTATAAAGTGCGTTATTTATCTCAAAAATGCTTCAAACAATGCCATAACCCTGACGGAAATAAATGTATAATACCCCTTCGCGATAGCTTTGGTTTGGAAAACACATCACATATTAATTTACTGTGATGAGAAAATAAACCGTTTATAGACATCAATCTGTAATGTTTGTCTGGTGACAACGCTGACAGCTTGCTCGCCGATACACAACAGAAGGCCATCATCCCATTTGTGGTTTCCTTGGCAACTGGTTGCAGCTGAAGGCAAGTTACGATTTATGACGGCACATACCTGCCATTCTCTTAGAATGAGACATGTGGAGGTGCTATATTCAGAAGGACCACCTCAGGTAGTAAAACTGCAGCAGCGCTCCGGGGCTGTACCGTGTCCTTACACGGGATTCCACACAGGGGGGCTTGAAATCACACGACTGGGGTTCAAACACCACATGCAATAAATGAAGCTAAATGCAAAGCTGTTTTTATTGCTATTGTTTTTTATTCTTTGGTAATTCGTATCAGTGGGCATCAGTCCACTGTCCAGAAGCAGAGGAGGAAGATATTCAGCTGCTCCTGTGTAGTGGCACTCGGTCAGGACAGACAGAGGTGGCGTCAACAGCCGGATGTTGGGTCAAGATCAAGGAGTTTTCATGGACAATCCACTTCCCGTCTCCCGTCACCCTCTCGTCTCTGTGAGGGTGATGCCTCGCATTCCAGCCATGCAGCCATTTTCTCCCTTCACACAACACGAGATTCGAATTCAAGACTGAAGGCGTGGGCCTGCCAGGTTTTGGAAATAAACATGGCCACAAGTTCCAAACAAACAACTGCTTAAAAAAAGACATGGAACCACATACACACGCACACAAACACACACACAGCCACATCAACAGTCTATGCATCTTAAATTACATTAGGCATTCCTACATTGTCTTCAGCTAAGTTAATTAGCTGACTGAACTTACTAATTGAGGAGAGGTAGTGTAAAGACATGGTCTGAACATCAGCAACTACAACAATCATTCTAAGCTTCTTGCTGAGAATACTGAATGCCATTATCTTATTTGTGTTTTTCTTCTTTATTTTTACCCCAAAGAAAGATTAACTCTAACCTTCAATAAACGTATAGATCAGAAACTGACGTTTGTTTAAAAGTCACAAAGAACTTTTTGACATCTTGCATTTTACCATAATACTCTCAGATTAGTAAATATCAGCACCAAACACGTCCAAATGAACATAAACTGAGTTATGTGTAAAAACCGAAGTTCAATGTTTTTACATTGTAGACTGTCACCTGCTGGCCAGAGGTGGAACTTCACCATGATGCTGTGAAATAGTGGTATTTTTTTCATTAAAACACCCGCGAAGATTGAGGCATTATTTAAACCAAATGTGCTGTTCAAGGAAACATTGCACTGAATGAACAGATGAATAAAAGCTTTTGATGCCTTCTACTCTGTACAGTCCTTTTTACGAACTACTCTAAATGTCCTGATTTTTCGTGGTAAATTTACAAAACTGAGTAGACTGTTTCCACACCCATTTACTGATTACCACATGCAGTAAAAGTAATAAATTATAAGTATTTGCTGTAATTAAGTTGTTTACTGTGTCTTCTTAAGTGCTTCTTTAAGTGTTGTGCTTCATTGCCTTTCAGTGTTATTGTGTTAGCAAGTAAAACAATAATGGCCTAAAATTATGTTTAACATATATTTTATAAATGAAACAGAACACTGATTTTATGTCTGCTTTGATGCTTGCAGTAACAACTGCAGAGATTCCTAAAACTTGCAGCATCTGATGCATCTGGGTGTAAAAGTCTTTGCCATTCAGTAAAAACATGACAGCACCGGAAAAAGTTGGTAAATTCTGTAGCGTTCAACAGGATGGAGGCAAGGTGTGAATCAAAACAAAGCTTTATTAGTTCAGATTTAGTATGCCCAAGATGCTTTTATAACAGAGTGCACCAGAGGAAAACTGGTTATTGAGAATGTTAAAGCAAAGACGTTTTGGGCAAGCATGCCAAGAAGTCAAGGTTACATAGCAATACAGAATTACATTCACCAATCTAATTTAATATGCAACAACAACAAACAGAGCAGTTCTTTGCACCTAGATGACAAACAATTAACATTGAGTAGAGTTAGTCAAGGTGATAATGCCTGAAAAGGGAGATTGTTTTTAGAAGGCACATTTCCACATAAATGTTGGATCTTTTTGGCTTCAGTCTCACCAAAAAAATAAAGAAATAAATAAATTAAGAAATAAACGAGGTCAGCAGCACTACTCCTTGGGACTATTAAGTAGGTTTTATTTTAGAGCATATATATATATATATATATAAAACAATACAATTTATTATATAATTTGTCCTGTAAAATTAAATATCATACCCTGGTCCGCTTCCAGTACATTTTTGAGAGGCTAATTTAGGAACACATGAGGTGGTGTTTGGCTGTCCTTGAATGAAATATTTTTAGACTCAAACACAGTCACACAAACACACACACGTGCGCTTCTGGATTTTATTTAAAAGGAAAAAGAAGGGGAAAGATTTTGTGGTATCTAATTGTATTGAGTTTATAAAATGACAAACTATTAATTCTAAGAAGTCTTTTGAAAAAAGCTGGAGCATTTTTTTTTTACTTAAGTATTCTCGTTGTAGCTATTATGCATTTGATTAGAATTATTTAAAAAAAAATCGATTATGTTTGAATTCCCTGATCGCAGACAGGTGATACAAACCAACCTTTAAGTCACTATTACTAATTATCTTATTTTAGTCACTGGTCTGAGTTATTTAACGTCCTGTGGAAGAAAAGAGTCATATTACGTCCATACAAACGTTGAGTCCTCAAGTTTGATTGTGGGGATTGTAGTCCAAGATGCCGTTTCCCAACACTTTGATACGGGATCAGCGAACAACGATTCCCATAATTCCACAGTGGAAGTGAGGCTGTCATGCTCGTGTTATGCTTTGGCTTTTTGTTATTGTTTCGGGTTAGCGGAGCTGCTGAGACGGAGGTGGAGGAACAACATATTGTATCCATCATGTTTTAGCTCTTGCTTTTTTTTCCTACCAGCAATTGTGACTTTTGTATCATACGGTTATCTTTATTTTAGATTGTTTGAGAAGGCTGGAGTGCGATAAAGGTAAGAGAGACGTCGGAGAAGGCGGTGAGAAAAAGTGCGCACATGTTTTTAGCCAACAAAGCCTGTCATTGTCGGACATGCGCAGCACTAATAACTAACTTACAGGCTGGATAATTTCCATTAATTACAGCCGTGTGTATTACAGTTGCTCTCAAGCTTGCATCGACTTGCGAGATGTTTTGTTGCCATGTGCTGTGTTGGGCCTCAAAGCCTGGTGGTGTGCTGTAATTTGAACCCTTTGAAAGCTACTGCTAGTTTTCAACAGCATCTGCGAAATGCACTTTATAGCGGAAAAGTGCACACATTTGATTAATGAATATATCGGAGGTTACAATTTAAAACTGTGGAAAGGAGTGTCACTTTTAATCCACAACTGCATTGTCTTACCAAAAATGATTTTCAGATATAACCCAAGACTGAACTGGAGTCAGTACTCCGCACATTGTCTATATAATGTATATATAGTGCATAACTGTAGGTGTCAGTTAGTTTCTGGTAGCTTTTTACCTGCTGGGGCCTCTGACACCCTGTAATGTATGCTAACACGTGACTGTGTCCCTTGGCCTATAATGCTGGGCCGACCGGAATAACTCTGGTGACAAACTTGGATCGTGTCATGCACCTCGAAGGCTGTTGCATGGATCACATTCTGGTGGTCCCCTCTCCAGGAATACTCTGTCAGGATATGATCTTCCACAGAATAAATAGTCACAGAGTTCTGCCTCTGTCTTGTTTGCTCTCCTTTTACCCAGTTTGTGTCGTAAACCTAGATTTTCTCTCCTGAAAATGCCTTTTTCTTTCAGCAGGTGCAGAAAAGGCTGTCAATCCTACTTCAGGGACCATGGAGAAGTGTGTGCAGTTCAGAAATGTGGGCTGCAGCTACTTTCCTCAGAGCAGAGTTGACTGTCACTACACAATCAGTTCCCAGCACACCTGGGCCAGTAACGACTGGGTCGGACTCTTCAAGGTGTGTTCACCTCACCCCAGTATGAAGTCAGCACCTATTTCTATGCTTTGCAACACTCTGTGGATGTTGTCTTCCTCAGGTGGGGTGGTCATCGGTGAAGGACTACCACACGTTCGTCTGGGCTCTAGTCCCACCCAACTATGAAGAGGGCACAGAGGTCAATTGCTGTGTGCAATTCCAGGGTACAGATCTACCTTTTTTATGTTCATAGTGCCTCATACCTGGCAGAGTAGCTTGCTTAGCAGTGCACGTAAAAGCGCCAGCTGGAAATTGTCGCTGCTGTAAAGTCAGTTGCTCTCTCATTGGTGGTGACCTCACAACTCATGCACTGAAAAGCACGTTGGTATTTACATTTTAACTAGAGAGTTCACTCTGCCATGATTGTTGGTGTAACTGATAAGCAGGAGTCAGTTGGAGTGGCACGTGCAGCAAGTGTGGAATTGACCTCTGATCCAGACGTATATCAAACTAAGCATACTGTCAATGTCAGAGCAGCGGAGGCTAAAGGAACTACTAAGGGCGACATGAAGAAGTTAAATGTCCTCTAACAGCATGAGTCCAGCTGCCCGTGGCTGAAGCACTTAGGCGACAATGACCAGGAAGTGTGAGAGCTTACACCACCATCACTTATTAATATGAGGACAGGCAAGATGCAGGTCTTGATTATTTATCTGGATATAAAATATCAATTCCAGTAAGAAAATGAAATAGCAATACTGTTAAGTTCCCATGCATGTCAGTAACTCATAAAAAAGACTGTGCACGTTGTTTGGTTTTAATTGTTTTAATTAGCCCTACTGTGCTGGTTGCTTCCTCTGGTGGTTGGAAAGTGTATTGCAACAAACATGCAAAATATTTGCAGAAATTCAGCTGACCACATAGTGAAGAAGTGTTTACACCAAATTGCTGGTTAAGTGGTAACAAATATATATATTAAATACATACACCAAAATGCCTAACATTTTAATTAGTATTCAGTTTAATGGCATATTTTTTTGTTTTTCTTTTTCTTTTCTATATTTTAGCTTCTTACCTACCCAGTCCCAGCTGTCATGAGTATGAGTTTGTATACATCAATGCTAAGGGGGAAGTGTGCTCCCACAGCTCCAAATTCACATTCTGTGCTCCAAAACCCCTCGAGGATCTGGTGACCCTGGAGGAGTCTCAAGGAGAAGATGGGGGCACAGACATGTTGCTGGTCATGCCCAGGGCTGAACTGTTGCAGGTAAGTAGGACACAGAAACGACCAGTAAAGGTGGTGAAAGAGGAAGCACTATTTCTGTTTGTATAAATAAATCTGATTTCCTCTTCCTGCCTGCTGCTGTCTCTCTGTTTAAAGATTCGACTGCAAGAATGCCTGCAAGAGCGCGCAGAGCTGCTGCAGGCTCACGAGGCAGCCAACAGGCAGAGGGAGAAAGAGAAAATGGAGTACAAGAGAGCAAGGGAAGCCTGGGACAGACGAAGCAGAGAGCTAGAGAGTGAGATCAGCAGGCTACAGAGGGAGCTGAATCACAGTTTCAAACAGATAGAGGACATGGAGAAGAAGCAGGAGGTGATGTATCAGTAACCAATACCAATAAAAAATCCGCACAAAGCTAACAAAAAAAAAAACAATCCTCAATATGTCTATTAGGAGGAGCAGGACTTGGTTGAATTACTGGCCCGGGAAAAGAGTACATTACTGGAAGCAAATGAGGAAAGCGGAGTTCGAATCAGGGAGCTGGAGGAGGACATCAAAACACTGTCTCAGAGGACAGTGGACAGAGAGACAGAGATGGAAAGGTAGGAAGGTCTCTTCTTTTTTCTTTATCTTCTATCTCTGTGTATGTCGGTGTTGAAATGTTGATATCTCTGCAGGATGAAGGAGAGAGCAAAGAGGGCCGGAGCCCAGAGGAAAGAGGAGGAGAGTGAAAGAAGTGCTCTGCAGGTAATTAGAACTCCATACATCTTGATACCTACTGATCTTACACTCTATTGTTCCTTCTCTTCTTTGCGTCATCTTGTTCTGTCTCTCAGTCTAAGCTGGAGCAGACGGAGGCTGAGCTTCGAAGTCTGTCGAAGGAGTTTCAGGGCCTGAGGAATTCACTGGCCCAGAGAGACACGAGCGTCCTGCAGCTCCAGAGCACCATCACCACCCTGACACAGAAACTCACCGCTGCCCACAGGAAAGAGGTCCAAACTTCTAAGCCCACTACATCTAATACCAGAATCTGCTTCGTTTTAACACCGATCTACAACATATATCAACGCATGCTTTATTAGGCAGAGCACGAGGCCACGCTGAAGGAAATGCGCAGCCTTCGGGAGCGTCTGAACACCAGCGAGCGCGCTTCTGAGGGCCTGAAGAGCGATCTGAGCTCCATGGTTGCTCAGCGGGATCACGCGCAGTCCGAGCTGCACCAGGCCCGCCTGCAGGCTGCACAGCTGACCCTTCAGCTGGCAGATGCCAGCCTGGCCTTGAGAGAAGGACGAGCTCGCTGGGCTCAGGAAAGGCAGAGCCTGCAACTCACGGCTGAGGTGCTGTATCTCCACAGCTGATAAGTGTGCTGCCTTTCTGTAACCCAGGAGAGAATCGTGCCCAGAGTGCAGGATTGTTCTGTTACTCCTTTTACTACAATAGAAGGACCACGAGTGCTTGCAAACACTCAACGCTGAGATCCAGAAGATGGAGGAGAGTCTGCAGGAGGAGAGGATGGAGAGGGTGAAGGTGGAGGTTGAAATCGGGAGAGAAAAGGATTGTAACCGGGTGAGAAAGGCTTCGCACAGTCGTAGTTTGCTGTTGTTTAACCGCAATAATGCACAAATTACAGTCCAAATAGCAGCCTCGATTCCGTCCAGCAGCATCATTTGTGATTTATTTGAAGGTCTGTCCTGCAGAGTGAGCGGGTTAAACGCCAACCACACGCAGCACTGCTCCAGCTACCTTATCGGGCCTTTCTGTCTGTTCTATGCTGCAGGTGCAGCTTTGTGAGACCCGCCGGGAGCTGCAGGAGCTGAAAGCCAGTTTGAGGGTCACGCAGAAAGAGAAGGAGCAGCTGCTGGCAGAGAAACAGGTCAGACAAACCGGGTTGCTTACAGCAGAGCCGTGTTTACACAAAAGGGGATCGTGTCAATTTGTGTCAGTGTTTGGAGGCCTGAAGACCATTTTATTGGCACTTGTCTATTTTGTTAAAACATTGAAATTATTCTATCGACATCTATAATTTTAACATCCAGTATAAAGAAATACAAAGGGGTTGTGAGTGTGCCAGGTGGTGAGAATCCTCTTATTTTCTGAGTTGTTAATGTGCAGTATAAACAGTTTATGACTCTGTTAAGATCTCTTTGGTGTCCTTTTGGCTTCTCATCAACTTATTTGATTGCTGAATTAAGAGTAAGAAGGTGATTTTTTTTATATATATATAAATTCAGTGTTCAGTCTTTATTTAGCACCATCTGTCATTTAGGAGTAGCGTCTAAATAACTGTGTGTACTGAACGCTGCAATGATGTTTATATAAAAGCACCGAGCACTGCTGTATTTACTGTGTAAATGTAGTAAATGGGTGCTGAAGCCACGGTGAAAGGCCGATCATGGCTCTGGTTTCCACCGCAGGAGCTGATGCACTACATCTGTCAGCTGGAGCAGAAGACGGGAACGGTGTCAAGTGCCAAGTGGAGCACTGGCCCGGTTCTCTTTCCAGGTGAGCGGAGCTGAATGTCTTGCACGCTCCAGCAGCGTGCGCAATAAAAGTGGGAACCATCGCCCCCCTGCAGCACTGCCGTTGTTCAGTATGACCCACATTATTCCTGACAGGAGCAGCCTGCCGGGACACACTGACCACTTTTCCTATGTCCTTGTGTGTGCGTGGCAGGCCGACCCGCCAGCGCGTCCTCCGACTCTGAGGACGAGAACCCCGAGGCTCTGCAGCCCCTCCGTCCGCCCAGACCTCTGGGAAACTACAGCCTGTGCGAGCAGGGCGAGCCCGGTTCCTTGCACCTCACCACCCCTCCTGCTTCCCCAAGAGAGGCGGAGAGGAGTGCGGTTGTAATCAACCAGCCGGCGCCGCTGACCTCGCCGCGCCAGGCCAGCGCCGACACGGCCGCACACAGTTCGGATTCGGTGAGAGTTCCAATCTGAGTCAGCCAGCAAGGCAGCAGTGCAGTTAGGCAGCAAATGACAGTGAAACTGACGTCTAGCTGATAGAGAAGAGCAGTTAAACATCCACAGCCTTTATCTGCTGGAAGCAATTACACCAATAATGCCCAAGTTATTAGTGTTATACTTGTTTGATAAGTGTGTGTGTGTGTGTGCGTGCGCGTGCGTGTGCGTGTGCGTGTGTGTGTGTGTGTCAGGAGGAGGAATCTGATCCCCTTCAGTGTGGAAGGCTGGGATCTGGAGATGAAACTGCTCTTCTACTACCTGATCACCCAGACACCGTTCACAGGTACAGCCGCCCAGCCTAACCTGTTTCTGCCACACAGTCACACACACACATCCTTGTACCTCTATCTTTGTGAGGACTTTATAGACACAACACATTCAAAAGCTTCTAAACCCAATGCTACCCTTAGCCTTAAAACCAAAACAGAACCCTCAGTCGGGCCTTTAAATGTGTGTGGACCCGACAAAATGTCCTCACTTTTCTAGTAGAATGCATATTTTGGTACTCGGTATGTAGGATGTACACGCACACACACACACACACACACACACACACACACACACACACACACACACACACAGACCTGTTAATATAAGGGGGAAAATATATCACTTTAATTACAGTAAAATACCAAAGGAACAATATTGCTTGGGAAGTCTTAGTCAAAACTATAACTACAGTAAAACATACACATGTTGAAAAGAGGCCTTTTAAAAAAAAAAAGGGTCGTAATTAAGAAACTTTTATACCAGAGTCCAATTTTACTCTTTATAAATATATAATACAGAGAGTCAACCACTGGTTGCCTGCTCGTTTACTTGAACTGCGGGCGACATTTTGCCGAGGCGTCGTTTACGTTATGGATGTCAGGGAGCTGTTAGAGATGACATGAGATTTTAGCAGCACTTCCACTTTACAATATCACCTTCTTCATTTTTAGAGGTCGCCTGACATTTATGTTTTATCGCTCTAATAATGCTAATTTCGTCTGCGCAGGATTCTCGCTGAAGGAATTTCACTGGTAATTGCGTCCTGAGGTGTAACATTCATCGCTCACGCTGCTGCGCCGTAATAATGAAGATTCAAGCTGAAATGTCGTGATTCACGCGACACATGCTAGGTTTTAGCTGCATATTCCCTAAACAAGGAGCGGCCACAGACTGATGATTTGCATTACTGACTCCATATTAAAATGCACGTTTCTCGCTGTCATGCTGGCTACTTTTAAAGTCTGGTGTTGCGTCACATTTAATGACCTCATAACTTGATTTGTGTGCACAACCGCAGTCTGCAAAGTAATTTGGGAGCCCAACAGCCAGAGAAGTTAGAGCCCGACATATTTCAAACTGGGAGACTTTTGTACGTTTATTCAAAAAATAAAAAGAAACATCTGTCCCGAGCACGCAACCTGAGTAAATTTTTGTAGTTGCGTGCAGCCTGCACAGGAAAGGATTCGCTCTGGATTCAAAGGCCGCCTGCGCTCGCAGACACATGCAAGGGTTTATTTATGGCGACAGGGCGAGTATGGCTGGAAGATGGAAGTTTTGAATAGGTGCTCGTAAAAGAAGTTGAGTTGGGGTGAGGGGAGGGCCTGGCTCTGAGACAGAGGGAGGAGCGAGATGGGAGGACAAGGGGACAGATAAGCTGACAGCAGGCTGTAGCCATGATTTACCCGAGGGGGTGTAGCACAGTCACGGGCCAATTTTCAGCGTCATTAAAGCCGTCTTTCCCCGGCTAGGCACTTCTTTCAGTCTAACCTCCACTTTCAGCCAGAATGAGTGTTTCTTTCAGGTTTCCACACACGCTCACGCTCGGCTTTGTCTCCCCCTCCAGTGATCTGGCCGACACTCTGCTGTGGTAGCCAGCGGACGCCGGAGCGGAGGCAGGGGATGGAACCAAGTTAACACGGACCCGCAGACAGAATCTTAATATGCAACTTATTGATCTGCCATGAATCTTTTCTCCTCATTTCCTTCGCAGACTACTCTACTGTGGCTTTCTTAATGGCTGGAAGGATATTTTTTTTCATGTCTTATATATGAGTATTGTTACTTTTTAGCCACGGGCTCCTGCGTTATCTAGTTGACAGGCTGCAGCGGAATCATTTGGGTTAAATCACTGCTCGGTGGAGGGTTTACAACGGATGTTATGTCACTTTTACGATGTCTGTGATTAAGAGCCACGACAGGCGCTGTAATTGTGATGTTTTGCGCAGGTCCAGCTCTGCAGGATACCTCGGCTAATCTCTCCTCCAGCATCACAGTTGCAATAGCAGCTTTCAAAACTGTTCAAGGTGGCATCAGCTAATGACACTTCACCACTGCAGAACTAATGTAGCAGCCATGTAGGGCCGTGGCACCCCACTCAGAGCTGGGTTTTGATGCGCTTTCTCCTACACATTAGCAATTGGTAGTTGTCTTGGGCTGTTAGCTAGTTGAAGAGTCGCTGTAAGATAAACCAGCATTTGGAATAGAGCTTATGGTGTTTAAAGTCCATTAAGATTGATGCCAGATGTGACTTTTTACTTCAATAGCTTCATACCATTACTCTTGTAAAAACTAATTCTCATAAGCTTTTCATCAGCGAGACCAGCTGAGGTTTTTATTCGATAATGATTCTGGATTTTACTTTTCATAGCCGTTGAAATTAAATGATAATACTCATTTGGGTATCATCTGTCGGTCTTTATACGACTTGTATTGTACAGAAATCTTATCTCACACCCGTGCAGTTCTAATTGCAGTAATGTGCCTGAAATAATAGTCAAAGAAAATCATTTTAGATCATGATGTTATTTTCCCCTTAGCCAGTGGCAATACGCAAGCTAATAGACATCAAAATTGTTTTTCTTGTCGATAAATTTCTCTTTATAGGAAATTTAAGCTTGCCCACACTTAAGCTTTATTCAGTTTGGAGGTTTATTTTCTTTATTTTCCATTAGCTACAAGCATTTACCAGACACTTTTGCGCTAATCTGATCTGCTGTATTTGCACCCAATGTTTGGTAGAGGTTTTAGATTAAATACATATATATATATATATATATATACATACATACAGTATGGTCATTATATAGCGTGTCAGTTGTGTTTTTAATCCTTTTTATAATCATCCTCATTGTGTGTTTTTATTCTTATTTGCTTTATGTGTCCTGTTTAATCTTTCAAAATTGTTGCAATGTATCGGTGCTAAAGAAAGGGAGTGATACCAGCACGAGAGTGGAAATATGGATGAAAATCTGCAGAAAAGAACAAGATTTTCATGTTTACTTTGGGTCCTGGTGTTGCAACTTTATTCACCTGCAGAGGCAGGAACATGTCCATATCTAGTGCTCTCTCGCTGCCCTGCACACTACATGTTCTCTCCATGGTCCTTATTTGTGGTTGTAAACCAGTTTTACATCTATAGGGAGGTTTTCTGTGTGTGTGTGTGTGTGTGTGTGTGTGAGTGAGTGAGTGAGTGAGAGAGAGAGAGCGAGTGAGCTAGCTCGCTCCTGTACTTGTCAGGACACTGTCTCCTACTGCAATAAAGCTCCGGTGGTTATGGTGTGTTTTGAACTTGTGTGTGTGTGTGTTTGTGAGTGAGTGAGATGGATACACACACTGCTGTGTATGTTCTTATCAGTTGTGCTAACGGTCTTTGGGTGTGTCCCTGCAGAATAAAATGGTTTCTGTTTGCATTCCTGGGTCTGCTGTGCCTCTTTGCAGCCAGAGATGGTCATCTTATTTGGATCAGGTGACGTTTGGCAGCTTGTCTGCTTTGGTCGGCTTTTCCAAACTTGCGTCTCTCTGTATTTTGTGTATTTCTCTCTTCAGGCTCTTGCTGGTCCTCATCATCTTCTGGGTCCCCTCTCTTTTGTCTGGGGTGACCATGGCTAATTATAAAATCAATGACGCCAGGCTGCCTGGTTTACAGCCCGCTCTAAAACCTTAACTGGGAAATCACTGTGGGATTGATGACTCCCCCACTCTTTATCTCTTTTAATTAGAAATGTAAAAGATATGAAGACCCTGAGGCCAGAGCACAGCTCCTTTTTATGTCCTCCCCAGCCATCCTCTCCCAAGATTTATTTATCTGTGGTTGCTACCTGGATTTCTACTGGATATCTCCCTGTTTACACCTTGTTTCGGTCTCTGTTACTGTTCCTGAAAGGCTGTTGGCTGAATTTACGCTCTGCATTTATTTCTCACCCCCACCTCGCCCTCCTCTTCCTCCCTGCATGCCCTTCATCCCAAGTCTGTCCTGACCCAAGCTGGATACATCAGGACTTTCCATCTCCTCCTCTCCTGCCTGCTTTTATCACACCCCCAGCCCGGCCCCCTTCCTCCCTAACTGCAGCTAAGAGCACCGGGGCTTCGCCGTGCTTTATCCTCCTCCTGCTCTTCATCACACTCTGAGGATTCGGCCTCTCCTGCTGCAGACCCTCCGCCGCAGTCTGAAAAATGCTGCAGCTCAGCAAATACACGCCAGGATCCCTCCCCAGGTTTAAATATTCAAGTAAATCTCCCCGCTATGCCGAACTCCAGCCTATTTTTTATGGTTTCTTTATTATTTTGCATGAATAATAGATGTCTCTCTGGCTGCTGAATATTACAGAGGAGGCTTTTTCCCCTCATTAAGCCATCGAGCAGTTCTGCCTTCGGGGTCTTGCTTCACATATTTACTTCCCCTTTTTCCTTCACCCCTTGGATAATTAGCTCATCAAACATCGGTGATGTGGAAGGATGAGTCGAACGAAAACTTTTCTAGCTCCCCTAAAATCCCCCAAGCGCGCCCATGGGTTGCCACAGCAACATCCTCCAGGGCTCCCAGTGTACAGGGCCATTTGATTGTGCCTTGTAAAATAGTGTGTAATGTATGGACCTTATTTTAATTCGGGCTCGGCGTTATTGATCGCCCTTTAATGATATTTAATTAAAGTAATCGTATAATTGATAGGATCTCATCTGTGTTTATTGCCCTCCTCTGTCTCTCTATTAATAAAATCACCGGTGAGACCTCAGAGAAAGAACGACGTTTACCGTCGGTTGCAGTTAGATGACTGTTTTCCATCAGGATGCCACCAAAGCCTGAACTTCTCAGTGGCGGAGGGGTTCAGAGGGTGCTGAGAGAAAAAGATGGAACTCTGGGTATTTACAACAGTGTTTAAAATTTGGGGATAGAAAAAGAAAATCATTTCTGCTTGAGAAAAGCCTGTGTCGAGCAGCTACATATGCTTTTAAAAATGATTTGTTGTGGTGCAGATCTACTCCTTCTCCTTAACATTCCCACGCAAGTTTTTCCATGTGCACCCAACTGGAACTTTGGGACAGAACTGCAGGAAACTGCAGAGTTTTAACATTACTGTGTGCACACTGCAGCGAGAGAGCTAAATCTTATTAACAGAGCTTTATCTGATGTCCTTGTTCAGCAGGAGGTTGTGATTTATTACCATCTGCACCCACAGCTCTGTGACCTAACGGGACCTGCTGCTTTCCCACCGTGCACCGCTGCCGCGGTTCAAGAGCTCCCTCTACCGACAGCGGATGGTAATGTACCCACTCTTATCGAAACAAGGTTCCTTTTTCGTAAAATAAAAGACTATAAAATAGGGTGACCAGATTTTCAAAATTAAAAACTGGGACAGAGAGAGAGAGAGAGAGAGAGAGAGAGAGAGAGAGAGAGAGAGAGAGAGAGAGAGAGAGAGAGAGAGAGAGAGAGAGAGAGAGAGAGAGAGAGAGAGAGAG
>BJFM01000091.1:138724-151224 GCA_016586285.1 Arothron firmamentum
AAGATATAAGATAGGCTTGGGGGGGGGGGGTGGAGTGGAAGAGCATTCAGCTCTGGTTTATTTTTTTCTTCGACAATTGATTGAAAAAAAATAGTAAAACACAGCTGGATGCTCTTCCACTCTATTTTTTAATTCTACTAGAGGCAATGCAAAATGTGGAGGGCTGGATTCAAACCCGCGACCTCAAGACAGACACCGCACAAAGGTCCCAGTCGCTTGCCACTGCGCCACAGAGCTCCAGGTGTAGCTCTCTTTCAAGGATGACATGAACAGACAATGTTAACTGATCTCAGCTAAGTGATAAAAAGTTCCTCCGGGGATTCGAACCTGCAACAGCACCACCATCAATGCACCAGAGTCAAGTTCTTCTGGTTCTATGCCACAGAGGTGTGTGTCTGGCATATTTATCTTTCAATCATCCCCCATCAGGGTGGTAATAGTGTATTAATGCAGTGTCTATTATTTTCTGTGACGTCCCCCCAGTAAGAAGAAAACATTTCCCACCACCACCACATCATTTGTTTATAGAATTGTTAAAATTACACTTCTGCGTAACATTGTACCCTTATTAACATTAAAGAAAAGCAAAAAAGAAAGAAATATAGATCAACTTACGCCAAAAAAATAACTTTAACATTGTTTTTAGTCTGTAACAAAAAAGATTTAAAGTGCTTCAATTTGCCTGAAATTAAAAAAAAAAATCCTTATCCACCCATCTTCTGTACCCACTTTATCCACACGGGTCGCAGGGGCCTGCAGGAGCCCATCCCAGCTGCCAAGGGGCCAGAGGCAGGGGGGGCCCCTGGAGAGGACGCCAGTCTATGCAGAAAAATGCTTATTTAAACTAGAAACGTTTTAGACTGAATGCCTTTTGTTTCTGAAAATAAATTTACTGGTAAACCAATAAATCGTATTTATAGTTATAATAATTCAAAGTGATCAACAACATCAACTCAGAAGCACAAAACACTTTAACCTACAAAACAAAAAACGAACAAAACAATTTGTGCAGGCAACCAGGAACGCTGCCGTGTATGATGCTAACAGTGCTCGCTGGTTTACTGAAGCAGCCTTCACAAAACGGGACGATTGATTGCAATATTTGGCACGTTTTCGCTAAAATAAACAAACAAACAAACAAAAAAACCCTCAAGCCTATCAGCGTGATTTAGGTGAATGTAATTAATTGACGCCATCATTTATTTGGCTTCATGCTGTCCGCTGCAAACATTATAAGACACAGTAAACACACCACTCCTTCCTCATCTCCCACCGTAGTAACCAAGCACAACTTACGCGTCGTCATATTTTCCTCTTCTTAGTTTTTGGGTGACTTTTGTTTGTCTCATTATCTCCGTCTCTCTCCGCCTTTCTTTCCACACCTGTTCAATATTTTTCCAAGATGTCTTCGTTTGTATCACTTGTTTCTCTCGCACACTCTGACAAGAGCGCTACTGCCGCCTACTGGAATGGATGTGCAAATACGGAAAAAAACCAATGTGATTGACATACACATGGGCCAGAGAAAGGTTTCAACCGGAAGGCACTGTTATGGCTTTAAATGACCTGCTGCCACGTGTAGCGTGTTGTCATTAAAAGAAGAAAAAAAGAAATAATCGGGACAAAACAATGGGCCTGTTGACATCCGCTGGGACACGGGACACAAGGCTCAAAACCGGGGCAGTCCCGAGTAAACTGGGACATCTGGTCACCCTACTATAAATGAATTTACAAAGGTCCAATAGTTTTACAAAAATTAGTTTATTGTGCCTCTTACTGTTTCTATGGCTTTTCTTGATATGACAACAGTTGACATAAACAGGGTAGACAACACCTTGGCCAAATTGACAAAAAAGAGTAACTACATAATCTCATTGTAGCTGAGTTACTGTCATTTACATCATGACAGTCCAGCAGAGAGAAGAAGGGATGAGGTCATCACAAGTGTTTTTGCATGACAGCACTGTGCTGAGCACATTCTCCCAGTGAATGAAAATAAGCATTCATGTACACACGCTTGAAAATGAGGAAATCTGTCCAACATTTCAGAGACGGGATCTCTGGCTGCTCTCAGACTGTTTGTATTGCTTCAGAAGAAGGAAAAA
The DNA here is from genome assembly GCA_016586285.1 of Arothron firmamentum. Lineage (NCBI taxonomy): Eukaryota > Metazoa > Chordata > Actinopteri > Tetraodontiformes > Tetraodontidae > Arothron > Arothron firmamentum. The sequence goes on from BJFM01000091.1 coordinate 140,830, forward strand.
CAATCCCGTAAATGTGCAGAACCGGCGGTGTCCTCCCAGCCGATCCCCGGCAGAGACATTTTGGCAATAAAGAAATGATGCACGAGAACACACGATCCCCGACGGCTCCTTTAAAGAAACGTGAGAATATACAAAAAAGAAGGGAAAAAAAAGACAAGATCATATCATGGCTTTTGGGATGAGAAGGCAGTTTGTTGCTTGGATGCCAGCACCAGCACACAGGCAATGATGATGACGTCCAGGCCTGATGGAGTCGGTCTGGCATCAGTGCTCGTTTCATCAGATTTATCACCTTCTCTGTACATGCAGAGAGATCGAGCTGATCATAACAAGAATACACACATAAATATTGCCTGTTTCTAGCATGCCACATAGCAGCTAGTGTTTGGTCCTTACTGAAAAGCCCTGAGTCTGGTTTCAAAACATCTTCCTGCTTTAGACTTGCACAAGTCTTTGATTATTGTGTAAATGAATTATGTTGTGACTGTTTGTGGATGTTGTGGACACGTTGGGTGAGCGCGCTAACTGATAGCTCCTGGGTGCTCGTGGAGAGTGAGGACTCGGGGCAGATGGGATGAGCCTTACATAACAGGAGATCAGGAAAAAGTGCTACATGTGTGGTGTAATGTGTAGATCTCCATGGCTCTGAGCACTAGTGTCAGCATGCCGTATAACGTGTATGAGATCGGGGAGTGCACGTGAGAGTAAACGTTCTGCTGCAAGGGTCGCTGGATCCTGACTGGAGACAGACAAATCCTAACTTTGGCACAAAGATATCACTTTCTGCAACAAAAGAACATGGAAAAGTGTCGATTCCCTGATAACAGAAATGGATCAACTGCAAGGTAACAACAGTCTTCTGGGTTGGCTGACATCCACAGCGGCCTAAAAAGAGAACACCTAGCCAGTTCTGATGACCCTTCTTTCCCTCTGAACATCTTCTCAGGAAAGCTCTTCAAAGAATTTGTCTACAAGATTCATATATAAAATCAGAATAACAAATAAAGACGAAAATATAATGGTATATAGATATGTATGGACTTAGTCATAAATTGAAAAAAGACAGAAACCTATATTCAAAAGCAATAACCACAAAAAACAAAATATAAGTAAATTCAATTTGGTTTTGTCCTGTTACTTTTTCCTCTTTTTTTTTGAAAGATGTGCTTGTTTTGACCTGTTGGAATCAACTGCTCATTTTGGATGTCTGGTTGGCCGTTCCAATATCATATAAAAGAACAATAAAGAAAAAAGAGAAGTAAGGAGGCAATATTTAGCTTTTATCAAGAGGTTATGTTTGTTTTTCTTTTTTTCCAGGTTAACCTTCCTCTATTCCAGGAGTTCCTATGGTTGTTCCACCATCTCTCCGTGTTCCTGTAGTTCTTTCGTCATGGACCATGTGGCCTGAGTTAGAGACTGTCTGTGTACATAAGGCTCTGCTGTGCTCCTCTCTGGAGACACCATCATGTGCAGTAAATGGGAGGGAGGCCAGCGTTCTATTTTTATTTTGGAGGTGGGAGAGTGTGAGCGATATTGAGCTCTGCTTTGATGTCTGATGGATGTGTGTGTGTGTGTGTGTGTGTGTGTGTGTGTGTGTGTGTGTGTGTGTGTGTGTGTGTGTGTGTGTGTGTGTGTGTGTGTGTGTCTGAACCTGAACCTCTGTTTGTGTATGTGCAAAATGTTCACTGTGCCCTCCCGGTGAGTCCTTTCCTAGATCCATCCAGGTTGCCCAGAACCCCCCAGGGCTCGCCGTCACTGTCCGAGCTCCTGTCTCGCTCTTCGTCACCGACATCGTCGTCATCTTCGTCTTCCTCCTCCTCCGGTGACGGCTCGCTGCCGTTTTCCGTGGCCCAGCTATCCTCCTCGTCTTCAGCCTCCTGCTTCAGGACCAGGGTTGAGGGGGGAGGCGGGGGCGGCGGGGGCGGTGGCGGGCTGTCGTTGCTCTCTGTTTGGTCTTCAAAGGCCTCTGGGTTCTCCAGCATCTCCCTGATCAGTGGAGGCATTGGCCCCGGGATCTCCGTCTTCAGGGTGATGGCTCTTTCCGCGCCTGGAGCAGAAAACAGAATCATGGTATAACAGTAGCCCAAATCCACGCTTGCTATCCTGATAACTTCCTTCACACTAACCTTTAGTGCTGATGCCCCTGAGGTCAGTGATTTTCATCAGCATACGCGGGAACATGTGAGGTTTGTTGGGGCGGCGGCGGCGAGCGTAGATCTTCAGAGCCTCCAGGAGAGGCTCCTGCAGCTTATCCACTTTCTCAGGCTCCTCTAGATCCATACGATCTGATCAGGAGAGCAGGAAATCATATTAGTCTTGAGAAAAAAATGAGGTGGTGAGTGCAAATCAAACGCCGGAGCGTTTGCCATGCAGTACCTCCACAGATGAGGCAGATGGCGCTGAGGAGGCCCGTTTCTGTGTCGTCCATCTCCAGGGGCAGAAGCTGACCAGCAAATGCAAACACCAGATCTGTGAGTGGTCCGAAGCCGGCATTGTGCATCTGCGTCCGGTTCAGGGTCAGACCATCCGAGAAGGTCATAGTGTCTTGTTCTGGGGTGTAACGTGTGCAGATTCTCAGCATCTGTAAACAGAGAAGGGAAAATATATATTTAAGTGATATAACAAGGTTTTATACAAAGCTTGTTATCAGAGATAGGTTTATATAAAGTGCTTCAGGTGTCTAAAAACACGTACTGGCAATATTAAATGTTTAGGGCAAATAAAGCTACAGTACTGTTTTTCACCACTAGGTGCCAGTATTCCCCAATCTGTAGAGGGATTTTTTTTTGGCAAAATTAAAATATGTTCTTGTCAAAGGTAACTAACTGAAAAGGACAAAGGAGGGAAACCAAAACAATAGTTCCTTACCAGTATGTCCAGGCAAGCTGACTTCAACAGAGTGATCTGGTCAGCGATGGTGAGTGAGGTGAATCCTGGCAGCCGCTTTGCAAATTCCACAATCTTGATGATGCATTTTGTGGAGAGCTCGCTGAACTTGTCCCATAAACCCAGATCCAGCTGGACCCGGTGGTCTGAGCTGGAGTTCTGGAAACACATACAAAGTTTTGTGTGGTTACTGAAACGGCATGCAGGCCGGTTTGCATCAGAGGCGACTGAGCCCGGGCCTCGCAACGCAATTTCCATTTCACATCAATCAAGGTTAAAGGAGCCGTTAGTATGTTGCATCAATCAATCAGACACACAGATGGCTCACTGGAGAGCTACATTACTTAAGCTAGTATGTTGAGAAAGCCAGAGTGATAATTGCATCTTTGCATGTAATTTGGGGAGTTTAGACTGACGTCAGGACAGCGTGTTACAACAGTTACAGCGAGCATTTGTAAAATGGGGGAATTGTGTACATGTGACTTACAGTGGTGTATTTGCCCAGCTGGCCCAGCGATGGGAAGGTTTCTTGGTGAGCTTTGCTAACTTTATTGACCAGCTCCTCCAGCTCTCCACTCAGCTCGTAGCTCTCCGGGAGCACCACCTCCTCCTTCACATCTTTCTTCTTTTTGTTTCTGTCATTGCGCACCGCTGCATTAAAGGAAAAAAAAAAAATCAAGAATGCAAAGCATTTAGAGGATTCTGCACGCAAAATTCATTCTTTATGCATTTACAGCTGACGGACACGGAATGTTCCTCTCATTTATCAGACATCACATATACCATAATTTCCGGTGTGTAATCCGCTACTTCTTTCCCACGCGTTGAATCCTGCGGCTTATAAATGGTTTTTTTCCCCGCTCATGAGCTTCATGTCGCCAAAACACATCATACAAATAAAATTACAGAACAGGTCGCAGGGGGCCAATCAAACGCGCTAACGGTAAGGTAAATTACTTAGATCCTTAATTTGGCGATTCATACATGTAACATATACCCTATACATGGAAAACAAACGAAGAAATGCATTTGATGCAGCTTTCAAGTTAAACGGGATCGATCTGGCTGTAACAGAAGGAAATAGAGCTGCTGCACGTAAGCTTGGCATCAATGAGTCGATGGGGAGACGCTGGAGATGGCAGCGCGAAGAACTGTCTAAATGCAAAAAGACAAAAGCTTTCCAAAGAAAATAAAAGCTGGTGGCCCAAATTTGAAAACGTTCTTGAAGACTGGGTAAACGCACAAAGAGCACACAGCCCAGGGGTTTCCACCATGCAGATCCAACTGAAAGCCGAAAGACACTGTTTGCAGTTTGAAAACATCCCCGTAGCCTACGTACGAATTTTACTGGTACGTATTTAATTGAAAATTAAAAAAAAAAAATTCCGTGTAACGTCTTTCTGTGTGAATCAGTTGCAGCATCAAGATTTCTACGGTGGGTGGGCTTGGAGAAAACTAGATGGGCCAGTTAAGCGCTTCGGTGCTGTCCGTGGTACGGAGGGAGACGCCTGCGGCTTATTGTCGACTGTGGCTTACATATGTAAAAAGTTCATCGTTACCTACCGTAATTACCGGTGTGCTTGTATTCAGGTGTGCCTTATACACCGGAAATTACGGTAAACACATCCATCATGCTCATGCTTTCTGCCTTTCAGTCAAGGACACGCTGCTCCCTGCTGGAAACCAGAGCTGAGGGGCAGCTGAGATTATTCCTAACAGCATAAACATGTTTCCATCAGCACGCCACCGACACTGGCTATCTCCCCCCTTATCGTTTGTGCTCTTCCTTGCCCATCTCTCCATCCACTTGACCGGTGCACACAGGCCAGTCCTCCACACTCTCTCTCTCTCTCTCTCTCTCTCCCCCTGCTCCTCCTCCCATATTTTCCTTCCTCTCAGGATATCCAGTAATAGCAGAGGCACAATGTGATCCCGGTCTTAACACACATCCCACACAAACATTACACCCACATACATGTCCCACGGGTTCTATGAAGGCAAAAAAACACACAAAAACACATTACATGTAGCCATCCAGACACTGGAATTCTGATGTTTTGATTCAATAAACATTGGGAATTTTACAACCATGATCTAATTGTAGTTTGTGCCCAAACTGTTGCTGCATTCAGTGAACCGGGGGCCTGCTCGGCTGTTTTTCTGCTGTGAAATAGGAAGTGGAATCATTTTGTAATGCGATTAGTCATGTGATTGGTGCAGTGCCCAGCCTCGCCCCAATTTCCTCCAATAAGGTGCTCATCGTCCGTGTCTCTGCCGCATGTTTCCCAGACTCTGACAGAGCATTAAAAATGACGGTGGTCATTTTTGCAGAACCTTAAATGTCAAGGTGGACTCTTTCTGTGTTTTCATGGGTACAGGAGAGGGAGGATCTGTGCTTTGTGGGCCTTGATCTCTCGGTCTTTCGGGACTCCCACCCTGGAGCTCTCACCTTCCTTGGACATGCCGACCTCAAAGCACTTCTGCAGCCTGCAGTACTGGCAGCGGTTGCGTGTGACCTTGTTAATCTGGCAATTCTTGTCTCGGTGGCAGGTGTACACCATGTTCTTCTGGATACTGCGGCGGAAGAAGCCCTGAAGCATCGGGAAGGAAAAAGGCATAGTTGGAAAGGGCAACAGAGGTAGAGAGATGGTGCATTATGGTCAAACAAGGACATGGATTTTAAATGTTTCTCTTGTTTAGTTTTTCTGAAGCACAATCCTCAATCCTGCACCATCCTGAGAACTTTCCATGGCAGACTTCTACACCTGCAGAAACCGTCTGAGTCTCTCATAGCTATCGATCCTTTGGCTGTTCGTGCCACCTGTTTGCAATAAATCCCGACCCCGTAGGCCTCCGAAGCACCTGACAGCTTCTTCTCACCTTGCAACCCTCGCAGGAGCTGACACCATAGTGGTACCCCGAGGATTTGTCCTGGCACACAAAGCACGGCTTGTAGACACGGGGCGGGGGAGGTGGAGATGGGGAACTGGGCACCATCTCCTCTGAGCTGGTGCTCTGGGTCTCCACCGCTAAGGGCAAGAAGAAAGAAAGAAAAGTCAGCAGAGCACATGACTTCATCATCGGTCTTTGTGAGACAAGGAGCATGCAGGCTGAAACGTCCTATGTGCACTTGACAACGGGCAGATGCAGGTGAGCTGCCTGCGTTTGGCGAAGTCAAAACTGACAGTAATTGCTTTCCCGTTTCCAATTTTATGTGTGACCGGCTACATCAAACAGATCTATTTGGCCTAGAGGTCAGAAACGCCTAATTAAAAAGTGTTGAAGTTTCTTTTATCTTTTTTTTTTTATTAGAGAGACTTTAAACAAGATTCCAAAAACACAGTTAGCATTATTGAGGAGGACTATTCTTTTGAAAGTTGCAAGTCAAAGCAGGGAGCGACTGACAGCGCGTGAGATGAGGGCAGGTAAAAGCGAGCCGTCGCTCCTCATTCCAGAGTGACAACAGCATGTGATACCATCCAGCCACGCACAGAGTCTACACTCATGTCGCAAACGCCAAACCGTGACGTCCACACCAGATAAACTCGACCATGCTGCGGAGCGTATATAGGCCCTCTTGGATGTGTGCAGCGTATGGATTCCATACTTCCCCTGAGAAACCCAATCTGCTGCACGCTCGCAGAACCGGACCCACACATGTTGGCCTGCACAGACTCAGGCACACATGTTGCTCCCACACTGCGCACTTGAACATCCACTTACCCAACAGCACCTCTTTCAACTTTCACCCTTGCTTACCCTTAACACCCCCCCCCCCCACACACACACACACACACCACCACCAAACACCCCCCCCAACTTTGTGTCCCACATCCTCCTGACACATAAACCCTATTTTTCTCTTGTTTCCTGGCCCTAAATTCCTCAGTGCAGCCCTGCCAGCTTTTAACAGAGGCCTAGGCTCGTAAGGCAGCCTATAAAGGCGGTCCCATGGCTGGACTGGAGGCCCCAGCTCGGCTGGTCTCAACTTTATTAGGACTCGGTCACCTTGGGCAGCTATTCACACCACCAGCTGTAGCTCCTAGCCCGTAAAAAGAGCCAATCATAAAATACAAAAACAGGGAGGCTCTAAAATTCTAACTTTTACTGCACCGACCTTCCCCCCTCCTGCACCTTCAATGGAAAGCACAGAGGGCTAGCCTAAACTTAACCTACACCCCTCCCTCCCTCCTGTGTCACACACACAAGGCCAGGGCAAAGAACCCGGCAACTTGACTTTTTACAAGAGGGAAGACTTCAAAAGAAGGAGGCATAAAAACAGGAATTTTTTTAAAGAAAAAAAGAGAGAGAGAGAGAGAGAGAGAGAGAAAGGGCCAGATGGGGGACGGAGGTGAAGGGGGCAGAGTTGCTCTTTGTGGTGGGTCTCGTTCACTGACATACTGAGCGGTTCTGAAACCTCGGTACAGCTGCCCTGACTGTGAGCGACCAGCTACAAGCTCATTAATGATACCAGCAGAAATATGCCAGACGTTCTCATTTGCTGCCTGCTGCCCAGAACATCTGGTTTTGTCTGTGCATGTATATGTGTGTGTGTGTGTGTGTGTGTGTGTGTGTGTGTGTGTGTGTGTGTGTGTGTGTGTGTGTGTGTGTGTGTGTGTGTGTGTGTGTGTGTGTGTGCTTTTATACTTGTACGATTCAGTCTCTAAGTTCAAGTTACTTGTTGGAAAGCCTTCGCCGGAGGCAAATATGTTTTCCATCCATTTTAGGAGCAATGGCAAAGCCAAATGTGCAAATCAATCTAAAGCGGTTTCGAGCAGCGAGGAGGCAGCAGATCATGGCCAGAACCTAACAAAGCGGCAGGGTCAGCGGGAGAGCAAAACCCCTCTGAACGTGCCATGAACCTCAGTGTTTATGCAATAATAACAGCAGCAAATGAGGCTGCAGACCAAGCGCTGACAAGCCCTGAGAAGAGGACGAACCATATGTGGCGTCAAGCAACGAGCACTGACTGATGCTGTCTGTCTGAACGCTCGGTCAGCACCGGGAGAGGAAATCCAGCAGGCCTCGTCCACATGTCCAATCTGACTCCTGCCAGCGAGCACCACTCCCGTGAGCGCCTCCTAGATCCCGCTGGTGCCCCTTGTAGCGCTTACCCCGGGGCGCTACGGTGAAAGGAGCCATTCACGCGGTCACCGTGATCCCCTCGACCCGGTCTCCTCAACCCAGCTCATGGCTGTTTAGCAAACAAGGCCCCCGTGAAACGAGAGGCCCTCCTTATCAGCGCTCCGAGGCCGGGGGCGCCATTTGCATGACAATCCTGCGGGTCAGCGCCTGTGAGCCGATGACGGACGGATGAGATGGGGAGAGTTGGCTTAGGTGGGTGGCTGCTGTTGTTGGGGGGGAGGAGAAGACAATGGGGGTGGAGAAGAAGGGATAGTTGAGTTACCAGTAGCCAGTGTTAGTTTTCCTGCCAAGTATCAGTTTACTCCCTAATCCCTTCTGTCACTGCACTCTGTGCTCAAGTGGCCCAGCTGTACTGAGCAAGCTAATCCCCTGGTCACACACAGGAGTCACTGTTCAACGGCTACGGACCAGACACATGCACGCAGGAGGATAATGTTCACCTACCAACGATCCAACACCACGCGCCACACAGCAGAGCCCTCCATCAGGCTGCAGCCGGAGCTGGATTTGCGGGGCATCGCTCTCCACAACCTCATTAGCTGTGAAATGTAACTGCGCTGCAAAAATAGCTGTTTGGCTGAAGGTTACCCCAACTAGGTCAATTACATTAAATTCTAGGTCGAGTGAGCCGGGCCCGTCTGCGTCCCTTCAGATCCGACAGCTAAGGATGAGATCGTTTTAAAAACGATGGGGCGCTACGACAAAAACCAGGAAACTGCTGGCGGTGAAGCTGCCTGACGGTCGCTCGACAGGAAAAGGGAGTGTTTTCTGGTGTGTCCGAGCACAGGCATGACTGTGCAGCTCGTGCTGGGTGTTGCAACACGCTCCTTTATTTCACAGAGCAGCATTTGACATTCTGGCAGCGCAACAAGCCTTCTTTCACAATAAGCCTCCAGATTGTGTGTACGTGACCACGCGTGGACAAAATCTGCGCGGCTGAGCCTTCGGCGGGACGCACCTCCAGAGGCTCGCTTGTGAGCGCGCATGAGGACGCCGCACACAGATTAGGGAGGAGGAGGAGGAGGAGGAGTGAGTGCCGCAGACACATGCATCACTGCCAGGTGTGTCTGCGCGGCAACTCTGACTTTAAAACGCAGGATTAGCAAACAGTGCTAAACATCCCCCTGTGCGTTCAGCTGCAAGTGTGGGCACGCTGGGCCACTGTCTCCATCTTTACCAATATTCAGCTTGCTGCGGAGCCTGCTTTCTGCCGCAGCAGCCGGTCAGGGGAAGGCGGGTTGGGGGCCGGGCAGACAGCCGCGGCAGACGGGGAGCAGATTGAGAGAGGATGGTCACGGTGGGCTGAAAAGCTCTGTTGGCACACCAGCTGGGGCCCTTCACGGTGCGCGCCGGCCGTCCTGGACAGAGGGTCCGACGCCGCCGAGGACGAACTGATTGACCGTGAGCTCGCTGAGATGAGTCAGGCTTCATGAGAAAGAGGAAAGAGAGGCACCACACCCTTCAGGGGCTGCCAGTGTTTTCAGCCACTTCTGTTTCTCTGCCCACATCTTCCTGCCATGCCTCGGAGGCTTCTGCAATGCTGATCTACGCAGCAGACTTGTTTCCTTCCTCTTGTCAGTCCTATTCTTTCCAACGGATCTACGTCACAGCGCTGGCTTCGGATCTTACGCGTGGGGCGATACTCTTGCTCTGTTCACCTGCGGATCTACGAGACGCCCGCTGAGCTGCTGCTTCACTCAGGGCGCGACTGAGAAAACAAATATTTATGTGGAGGACTGCAGCGCTAGGAGAACGTGAGACATGCAGAAGCGTAGATATGCTGACACAAACGGGGGGAGGACTTTGCCGGCGACACGTTTCAGCAGCTGTCAGAGAGGCAGACCTGAGCTGGCGCGCCCGTGAAGAGGCCCTGTTAAACCGTCACTCACAACAAGGTTTATGACAGAGGCCGAGCTGTCAGCCTGGAGACGGCTCGGCTCTGCGTGGTGAAGTCACACCGAGCTGACGAGAAACCACACAATCGCTTACGTGCACGCCCCCTCCAGGAATTTACACCAGTCTGTCACAACTAGCGCAGAGTCATGAAACACGGAGAGGGAGGACCAGCTCGTGCACGCGTATAATCTGAGCCCGGGCGCGTTAATGGAATCGCAGGATGTTTGTGAGGGACGCCGGCTTGCATGCTTCATACTTGTGGAGCTCGAATGAAAAACAGACAAGCAAAGCAGGAAAGGCAGCAGGTGGGATAAGCCCGTATCCTCAGGGCACGTTTTAAAAGGCGGAATTACCCTTGCAGTCTGGTGCCGCTCTCAAAACAGCCTTTCTTCTTTACAGCACCTCATAAAGAGCCTTTTGATATTTTCTTGATGGAGTCAGCCAAGCCAACATTTGGCAGCAAGCACC
>BJFM01000091.1:156224-159152 GCA_016586285.1 Arothron firmamentum
TTTTTTACAAAGGTTATTGAGCAGCGAGGCCTTGAAACACTACACCAGACCAAGCACCACTTTGCTCTGCTCTACTAGGCTCGCCTTCCCTGGGGGCGACATCTCTGTAGCTTTTATCTCTTTGATTTTTATGAACAAAGAACCAAAAGAAAAATGTACTTCAGGAATCTAGAAGCCTAATTTATTTGAGCATGTGTGTGAAATGCTGGGAAGGCCATGGGGGCCTGATTGATTAAATAAACAAATCTCATCTTGTTATCATCAGGGTTCCCCCTAGCTACGCAGAACAGGCCGGGCTGGCTGGAGTCCCCCCTGGCCACGGCCTCCTCTGACAGGGCATCTGTCTTCATTAAAGCTCAGCCAGTGTGCATGACAGCCACTGAAACGCTGGTGTCCTCACGATTAATGAAGACAGATGACGCCCCGCTGAAAAAAAAGGCCAGTATGAAAGGGACAAAAAGGAGGACGAACAAACAAAACAAAATACAACAGAACAAAATCAAAATGGATCTCAAAAACAATGCTGAGCTCTTCTGTTCTGCATCTTTATCTCCTCAATTCCTGCTTGCTTTTTGTTTTCCAGTCATATCTGGCTTAGATCCATCCACACTTCTCCCAACATAATGTGAATCCCCTCCCCCTCCGAGCGTTGGTGGCCCCCTGGAAGTGTATGGAAATAGAGCCCAGTTTTCTCTGTACAGAGACAGGCCTGTTGTTCCACTCGCCTTGTATGAATTCAGAGGAGGGACGAAGAAGAAAAATGAGACCCTGAACAGGATCTGAAAAAAAAAAACCCAACTTACCCAAACTCTCTCTGCATTTCAAAGATCTGCATGCATGCTAATTTATTCATCCACTTCTATGTTAAATAATTAATGTAGTTATTAATTTATGTCTGCATTGCTCGAGAGGAATATCATTATCCATGTAGCAACCTGGAGCATGCACACAAGTTCTACTCCATGAGGACTGCGGCAGGCTAAGCAGAACTTCTGACATCTGTGACACCAAACAAGCCATGTGTGTCTACAACCCTGCAAGGGAGACGCATTTGCAATGAAAGTGTGTCATGCCGTGAATGGAAAGCATCGTGTTTTCCCTCACAGCAACTCTCCGTTCTCTTTTCTTAGGCAACTAGCAAGGTCAAAACTCAGGTGGCTCACAGTGTCACTGAAACTTGAGTCCATTGGCCGGGACTCACAGTCACACACACACAGAAGTGCGCACACACACACACACACACACACACACACACACACACACACAGACACACACACACACACACACACACAGCACATATCATATTGTGAGTGGAGATTGTCTGTCCCAGCCTTTTCCTGAGTAGCTCATGAGAGCAGCCCCCACGGCTGAGCCCTGAGGGGTAAGCAAACCAGCAATAAGAAGGGAGGAAGTGAGAGTGTGTGTGTGTGTGTGCACGCACACGTGAGCGCGCGTGTGTGTGTGTGTGTGTGTGCGTGTGTGTGAGAAAAAAAGACGAGGATGCCACTTACACTGAACGCTGGCACTGCCCGTCCACGCAAAGGTGTCAAGCCCCGCAAAGAAGGGGCTCGCCTTGCGCAGCATGCACGCACCGTGGCTGGTGACATCATAGAGCTGACGGGGGCCCAGTCCCAGCGCCTCCATACAGTCGAACATGGCAACCCCCCCTCCCTCGGCTGAAATCAGAGCGAGCACTCAGTCCTGCCTGCGTCCTGCCCCGGTTCCGCGCTCACGTCACTCGGCCAGGCGCGGCAACAACAAACCGCAGCAACAGCTATGTGGCTCTAACGTCTTCACTTAGCTCTCGCTGTCACTCTCTCGCTCTCCCTGCAGTCCTTTCCTGCCGATGCCGGAGGTTCTGTCGCTCCCTTCCTCTGGGCTGGAATGCAGATCTGATTCCTGGCTGGCTGAGCTGACTCTTGACTCTGTCCTCTCGTCCCCTGCCCTTGGGTGAGCTGCTCCCTGTCTGCTGTAACAGACCTAAATAACAGCCTCTCACAGCTCTCGCTGAGCCCCAGACACGGCAGAGCGAACCAACAGCCTCGGCGTGACGCTCGCAGAGGGGGTGGAGAGACAGAGAATGCTGCGGAGAGAGGGATAGAGAGAGGGAGGAGGGAGGGGGCGGGCCAGCACTGGAGGGAGAAGTGATCTGGTTAGAGGACAAAACTCTAGTCTCATTCTTTTCTTTCTTTTTTTTCCCCCCGTGTTGCTTTGGTGTTTCATATTTCAGTTCCAAATGCAAACAAACACACACACACACACACACACACACACACACACACACACACACACACACACACACACACACACACACACACACACACACACACACACACACACACACTCACACTCACACACACCCTGCCTCATTTGGGCTGCATTCAAATCTGGTCTCTAGTCTGCCTCTACATCACACCTCCCCCCCAAATCCCCCTGCTGTAAATATGAGCCCCTTCCCCTCCCTTCCCTGAGCCCCCATCTCTAATCATAACCATATTAAAGTACAGCCACTGGCCGGCTGAGTATGTGTGAGAAAGAGAGCGAGCGAGAGAGGGAGCGAGCGAGAAAGTACGCTGCGCTGGATTTGAACCCAGAAAGCAGATGCCAGGGTAAATCCCTCCCTCCCCAGCCCGTATGAGGCTGAGCAGAGGATGGCCGGCGCTCTCTGCCTGTCCTTCTGGAAGTGCTTTAACGGTGATGAATGAGGGCTCCCTCGCTCGATCCCTGCCATCCATTTACACAGACAAATACCCCCAATATACAAACACACCATGTGCTGGACACACTCCTCGCAGGTTCAATTGACCCTTGTTGGTGATTTATCTTCAAACCCCCCCCCCCCACAAAAAGAGAAATGTGATGTGAGGATAACTCTATATAAGACCGCACATAAAAGGCATTCCTAACTGCACACTGGCTTTTTTGCAT
>BJFM01000091.1:178406-201169 GCA_016586285.1 Arothron firmamentum
GCCAATGAAAATGCACAAAAGCGTGAAGGAGGGAGGGAGAGAGAGAGAGAGAGAGAGAGAAAGAGAGAGAGGGAGAGACCAAGAGTGAGCCAAATCTCTCACACAAACACAAGCGCTTAAGTTGGGCACGCGATAAAACGGTCACATTTCCTACTCACCTGCAAAAGTGATTGATGTGGGTGTGTGTGTCACGAATAACACCCCGTTCACCAATTTGCGCTGACTCCACTTTCTTGAAATCGGTGACAACTGTGTAGCCTTCGCCAGTGCAGCATCACAACGCGCCCGAGCCGGAGCGCAGCATCCACAAAGGTGTCCAGGTATCTGCGAGCAGAGCAGCACACCGGAGCTCCGTACCGGGGAAACCAGGCGTGCGCTGGACGTTGGCATCGTTTTCTTCTTCTTTGGGCTCCATGGAGCAGGTTCTTGACGGAAGGCTCTTTCCTGACTTTCTTGACTGCCTCCAGAATAGTTTCGCTTCAGTTTAGTGACAGTGACGGACGCCCATCTTCAGACAGCCAAAGCAACCGAAATCAAACAGAGAAATGGACAACAGCCCAGGTAAGAGCTCACCTGCCACAGCTTCTCCTTGCAAATTACTGTAACTCAAAATTCGCCTAAAATGTTTCATTGATGTTTTACTATTGATTATGCCAAAAATAGTGAAAGCCAATGTCTTCACTTTTATCGCAAGCATAATTATAATTCTATACAATTGCAGCTTGTAACTTATTTGCACCATCCATGTTACCTATTATGCCTTAGGCCTACGTGCAGGGGTGATTATTACTGATTTGAGTCATTTCATTGCTGCCATTTATGCATGACAGTTGCGCTCATGTACGGGTTCCTTCTGCTGACATTGAACCTTTGCACCAGTCCATATCTGACCAACAAAAGTTTTCTGGAATAGCCGCAGTTGTCGGCTTCGTCTCGGCTCCTGTTCAACTGTCAAGCCGGCGACAGGCGCTCGGTGTTTGCGGCGACTTCCTGTTTGTGCCCACGAAAACAAACTCACGTGGAGCTTCAGTCCACTGACACGGTGGTCATAAACTGGGAATCACACAGAGCTGCTGCCGTGCGCCGTCAGTAAGACAGGGAGAGTGGACTTTGGCTCGTTTGTGTCTGCGATCAAGGGCAGTGGCTTAAGTGGCGGAACTATAAAGACTCCCATCCGTTAAACAGTATTAGCCAGCGTCTCGTCGAGGTCAGCCAAAGGTGTGCGCGCTTGCTCTTCTGTTTTAATTGACGGTGAATCATTTACAACAGGGACAGTCACGTTCCAGCACAGGTGACAGGCGCGGCCCATGTTCCATCAACATACAAGCGCGATCTGAAGGAGAGGCAGAGCAGAGTGTCGAGAGGGAACCTTTGCTCTGCAAACAGATGGAAATATGGAATGTAACAAGCACCTGTCACAAACGTGAGCAGTGTACTTTTCAGGTTTGCTCTAATCTCCTTCCAACAATAACAGCAATATTTAATTTGATTATTAATTTCTTTATTAAATGTAGCCTACAGAACGTCATTTCCTAAAAATGGAAAACGACTTTAACTTTACACACATTCCTATAAATTAGAATAAGTAATAAGAAATGATTGAGCAAGTTTAGAGGAGGTGCTGCATCAGCATTTCCTCGATTATTTCACTTACAGTGATTCAAAATAACACACTTACATATTTTCCATGGCATCAATGAGAACCAATAAAAATGCATGAATGACCACCTTACTGGCACATTAATCCAACATAAAGGTATGTTCTTAACATACAGTATTTCTGCAAAAAAATAATAAAGGATCAACACTATAATCCACACAAACACTACAACAGATGATAAAAACCCTGAGTACAGCGAGAACTACAGCTACAAAAGGACACAAGCCGGGGAAAAGTCAAAATACTATATGTGACACTAAATCTGATACAGGGTAGTGCTTAATTTGTAGTTGATAATTTATAGAATGATACAATTCACACTTTCAGGTACCTTGATTACAAATCTGATGAAATTGAAAGATTGAACCTCCCTTCAAGAGTTATAAACCAAATGACAAGCTATGAAAGAGGCGATACCCCATCTCATTTCAATGCCCCCTAGCGGCGGAGGTTGATTACAGGACGCAGGAGTCTGGGGCCGAGGTCTGAGCGTATCTACTTCTGGGACTTCATTAATATTCAATATATTTGTATAACTTTTATATTATGATAGAATGCAGAAGAAAAGTTCATCGTAATTAATCTGTTGATTAATCCTCAGATTCAAAATATGGCCAAATATGGCTGCAATTTTCTAGAAAATCAACCCAAAACCTATCAAAAAATGAACAACAAATAAGGTTTTGATACAACAGTTTTTTGGCACCACAAAGAGTGACCCTATCAAAATAGGGTGCTACTGACTTTTTGCATCGTTTAGCGAAATCAATCTGCATACCCTGTTTTAAATGGGGCGCAAGACTAGAGGCGACGTAGACCTACTTCATAGCTGCACCCTACACCGGCTTTCCTGCAGCCAAATTTTTCAGTGCGAGTGAAATCTGAGTGTACATCAGGAGGGTTTGGGGATACCCTTGCAGAGTACGGACAAACCATAGAACTCAACTCCCCCAAAACTATTCTATCTGTTGAGGGCTTTATATCTATTTTGACAGCCCACAGTCCACCTGGGTCTAATAGCAAAGCATGCATCCGTGACTGACTGTGCAGGCGGTGCATGCGGGTGTTGCACTGTCAGACCACCCTACAAACGCTGCTCCACTTACTTGGGCTCTTTAATTGTGAGCCCCTGGCGGACTGTAGATACACTGGCTCCTAGTTGGAGCGCCTCTGCGTGTCTTTCCTGCGAAAGCACCGTTCAGAAAGCCTCCTCACGTGGCTTCCCTTGCAGAGCCGCGTGCGGCGCGTGAGATATAGCCGGGCCCTCCTCCTCCTCCTCCTCCTCCCCCTCCTCATCTCCTGCTCTCACGGACGCTTCTGTGCGGATGCCGCCTGCAGTGATGGAGGGGGAGAGCTTGGTCAGTGGGTCAGCAATTCCATGCATTAGCTTCTCTTTCTCTCCCGTCACGTTTCCTCGCCTCATGCGCCTCTTATTTGCGCTGGAAGCATCTTTCCCCTCCGAACTGCATCACGGGCACTGTAGCAGAGACTAACTCGATCTTGACTTTGCAAACATCTGTGCCCGGTCGGGGCGCGCGTCCTCTCAGGGTGCGTGCATCAACCGAAACGTGACTCTGCACACAACCCATCCAGCAGACAGACGCGCCACGCTTTTATCCAGAGTCTGAGATCTCCAACATTTAGATGCAGCACGCATCATGAGCTGGATGCAGCATCGGTGCTGCAGGCAGAGACACGTTTCTACCGAGCTCCTGTGATATTGACCTAGTTACTCAAGCCTAAATTAATGAAGTCTACTGCAGACACTCGGCTGGTTCTCACAGTTTGCTCAGCAAACAGTAAACCACAACATCCTAGTTTTACAAGTACAGAGTACATTTAGTCAAGAACAAATAAACATCCATAGAAGTAATTATTTCATATCATGGGGAGCTATTGAAGAACAATTGAAATCCACTCCACGCCTTTTACGAGCCCATATCGAGCATCCCTATAAATAGAATGGCTATATGATCTTTTCACATCCCTGCCACATTTGTCACATTGACATTTGTCCACGTGGCTATTAACCAGATTGTTAATTGACAGACTCTTACAAGGAGATGGCGTTCGTGAACGCCTCACTGTATGTGTGAGTCTTCAGGTGGACGTGCAATGTGTTTGGGTTGAGCGGGGGCGGGGTTGGGCCACCGCCTGCTCTGCTCATGGAGAGGTGAAGTTCAGCTCTGCCGGCTCCATTCTGGCCCTGGCATGAGTCAACAAAGCAGCAACACGTGCTGGCTCGGGGATTATCAAAACATCAGAGCGGAAACAGATGCAATGTGCAGCAAAGAGCAACACAGGGACGTGCCCGCTGCAAACGTGACGTTTGGAATGCTGACGCATGGAATCCTGAATAAGTCTTTGGAGTATTAAGAACTAGTTAACTATGGTTTTCTATTCCTTGCGGTCTATTAAGTCGTTGGTGCGTCAGCCCAGCAGACCAGTGCGGTTTTCTCCTGCAAAACGTGACTCGTATCCCCGCATAAACACCAGTAACTATACTACTTCACGCCCGGGGAGATCCGCGGTGGGGCTGTTTGTAAACACAAATCTGTCTTGGAATCGTGTATTCCGACACGAGGTTGCTGGATTTGGTGCGGGCAGTAACCGTGTCAGGAGTCCGCGCATGTGAGGCGCCGGTCAGGTGTCGCGCTGCTGGCTGGCGCTGGGCATGGTGCCAGGGGAGCGAGGATATTATTGGAGCGGAGGAGGCAACAGCAAACCCCGCAGACACGTGAGGCCGCGTCTCAGCTCATCCACAACGCATGACTAGAAGTCAAAGAGAGGAGGGGAGAAAGGATCTGAAGCGAAACTGTAGAGAGCTGGGGAGAGGGAGGGAGGGAGGGAGAGAGAGAGAGAAAGAGAAAAAAAAATCATTCCACATGTTTTCATGAGTTCCGAATGCATGCTGCAGGAGCATGACACGGGGACGCGGTCTGCTCTGTTGCTGTGCCACATGCGGTATTTTTAGCGCCTGCTTTATCCGACTGAGCGCACGATTACGCGTGTTGCACTCATGATGAGGCAACGGAGCCGCAGATTCTCAAAGATGTTCTCTTGTGTCACATTACGTCACATTTTCCCAAAGTGGCAGAGTGACATGACCGGTGATTTTAGAAGGTTAATTGCGTTTCTACTGTCAGTCTTCCTAAACGGGCAGGTATCTGATGTCCGCCCTTTCCCTTATTTACAGAAGGAGGAGTCATCCTGTACGCAGGCTCCTCTGGCAGCTCAAGCCCCAGCCCAGGGAGCCCCTCCAGCGGGTACCAAACCCAGTCACCTTCCGCGCACTCCCAGCCTTCCTCTCCGGAGGAGGTTACCTTCACGGAGATCGGGGTGTTAAAGCAGAGGGCAGGTGGGGGCAGCTCTCCATCCTCTAAATTGGTGTTCCAGTTCCCAGAGGTCTACAGCAGCCCCCCAGCAACAGCAGCAGCAGCAGCAGCCACTCAACAGCACACATTCGGTCACCCCATTGCAGGAAAGAGGCCATGCGGGTTTGCAGGAACATTCACAAGTTAGTGGTTCTCTCTGTAAACACAAATTCAGTTGTTGTTTTTAATTATCTTTTTAATTGAATTGCTTCTCTTATCTGTGAATTCCAGAATCAGGTGGGATGGTGCTGCTTTGCAAAGTCTGTGGAGACATTGCGTCTGGTTTCCATTATGGAGTGCACGCATGCGAGGGCTGCAAGGTAGGCACCTCGATCAGAAAACAAATGACATTCAGACTTCATTACCGACACAGAGTGTGCACACAATTTCAATATGCTCTTGTTTTGTTTTGTTTTTTTCAGGGGTTTTTTCGCCGCAGCATTCAGCAGAACATCAACTACAAGATGTGCGTGAAGAATGAGAACTGTCACATCATGCGCATGAACCGCAACCGGTGCCAGCACTGCCGCTTCAAGAAATGCCTGTCTGTGGGCATGTCGAGAGATGGTGAGACATCCCGACTCTTAATGAGAGTTTCGCCACTGTGCTTTGATCAGCCCAGAGCAGGAAGGAAAAGCGAAGCCCAACAGCGGCACAGCGGGCCCCAGTATGTAGGTCTGCGTATAAAAAGAAAATACCACTCAGGAAATCTTTTGAGGTCATCATGCCAGTAGCACGTTCACTCCCTCACACTGACAGCAGACCTGCACCTGCGCTTCCCCTCTCCGCCGACGTGTGCCACCTGGCCTTTTTCATTTTCTCTTTGCTTTCTCAGTGTCTTTCTTCTGCCCTTGGCACCATCTTCCCATAAGACCTACCTCTGTGCAGCCCCTCTCTCTGTATGTGACCCACCATGTTCCCTCGCATCTCCACCCCCTCCACCAGATGATGATTTATGGAAAGAAGAGCCTTGGAGTCCCCAAAGCTATCTATCATCTAGAAAAACTGCAGCAAACATCAGAATTATTTTAGGAAATTGGAGCAGGGTCAGCTCGATCATCACGTGCACACCCATAGACCATCTCGCTGCAGCTAATGAGGGATGTGGTGATAATTATGCGAGAACTGTGGAAAAACAGGCAGTTTTGACAGATTTAATCAGGCATAATGCCCACGTCACCTAGTTTTTCTCTGATAGCTTAACTCTGATTGATCACCTATCATCACACTTTCAAAAACACAGCTGGTGTGACCTAGAAAAACAATATAAAAAAAGAAATGGACCTGTGGTGTAGTCACACACCATGACCTACTTGATGCAGTTTGCCTCTCTTCTTCCTCTCAGTATGGTTCTTGCTTATCTCCGCCCTCCAGTACCCCACATTGCCTAATCTAGTAAAGAGGTTAGTGTTATTTCGGTGTGTGCTTGACACTTCTGGTGCAGAAGGAGGGGAAAAAAACAACAAATTTGAAAAGAGTGGCACCCATGCTCTAAAGGAAGGAGGACCACAACCTAGAAACCCCTTTTTACATTGTTTCAGCTTCACAAAAAAACAGGAAACACACATGCATCTGAGTGCTACCCACAATAGTCAGAGGAGGCAACTGTGGTAAGTGCGCTGCAGCGAGACATCCACTAATG
This sequence comes from Arothron firmamentum, assembly GCA_016586285.1. Taxonomy (NCBI): domain Eukaryota; kingdom Metazoa; phylum Chordata; class Actinopteri; order Tetraodontiformes; family Tetraodontidae; genus Arothron; species Arothron firmamentum. Next base: position 185,083 of record BJFM01000091.1, read on the forward strand.
ATGGCACATTTTTCAGAGTTTAAGTAGAGCATCGTATTCAGAGCGGTGGCTCCCCAGACCTTGGTTCTTTTTAACTACAGTGGAAGAAGCAGTGATATTTGCCCAGTCCCCATTAGGGGAGGTTGTATACAAGGAACAGAATATAATTACAAAATTAGGTGTATTATTCATTAATGGGGCTCACTTTACTCAGCACACCCTCATCATATTTAAATGTAAATTGCTTATATTTCTCAACACTGCATACAGGAACTTTTTATACTTTAAAAAAATCCCTACTGCCGATTTTCTGTAAAACTTTGGAACGAGGAGTCTTTGAAGCTGCCTGTTCAACTTTTCCTTTTCTAGTTTCACACTGCACATGCCCAAACACACTTCCCACACACGCTCACACACACACACACACACACACAGGCGTGAACTCGCACTTTGCATGCACTGCCTTTTCCCATCAGTCCATTTCATGTTCACGCCGCTGTCTCCTCAGCTCGTTTCTGCACGCTGAGCGCACCTCCCTCATCCCTCACTTTCTCACGTTCTCGGTGCCAGTGACATCACGCTCACGTTGCCCCACTGCCCTACTTACGAGCGGTGGGAGAGCGCAAGAGATGAAGGAGACAGGGGTAGTCGGAGGAGAGAGGCAGATGGTAGCAGGAGGTCTATAAATAGCCTCTCCAGCTGACGGTTACTGTGGGAAGGAAGGATGGGGCGAGGGAGAGAGAGAATCTCAAATAAATGACTGAATTCATTTAACAGTGCAGGAAAGTAGGTTTAATGTATAGTTAGAGCAGCAGCTCTGTTTTTCCGAGTGTCCAAAACTGAAATGAATGTGACTTATGGAGACAGTGACGAGCATCCCGTGTAATTTCCTATTTCATCACATTGATCTGATCTGTCCCGACGTTTCGTGTCTCCCCCAGCTGTGCGTTTCGGACGCATCCCAAAGAGAGAGAAGCAGAGACTTCTGGAGGAGATGCAGAGCTACATGAACAGCCTGAATGAGTCGGCTGTCATGGAAATGGACTCCAGTCCGGTGAGGGAAACGCCCCCTAACCCAGAAGACTGCAGCTCCAAAGAGGCTATCGGAGCAATCTCCAGAGCATATCGCAACATCTTCACCACCAGCGACGGCGAAAGACCAGCCAAGATGGCTAACATCTCCACCATCAACAATAACACCTCCTCCTTCTCTCAAGATAGCAACTTCCCACACCTTAACTCCACCCAGAGTTACCAGTCTTGTCCCGTCGCCTCCGCTGCTCTTTGCCCAGTTTCTTCCAGCGACAACAAACAAGCATTCCGCAATGTGGACAATAGTGGCTACGCCTTCTCCGTTTCAACCATCAACAACTACGAGCAGCCTCACAGCACAACAAATCCGAGAGGCAGCTCTGGCAATTACAACAGTTTTCACAGTGCACAAAACTCCCTGAATCAGCGCTCGTGTCCATGGAAATTAGCTCCAGGATCCAAAGTGCTGGTAAAAATAAATAAATAAATAAATAAATCATGTGAAGGCTCTTGTGAGATTGCCTGTAAATCTCATGATTTATTTTTTTCCCCTCTCTAAGGCCTGCCCGCTCAATGCCTGGCCTGTGTCAGGACCGGAGCGTTCCAGTCAGGAGATATGGGAATCTTTCTCTCAGTGCTTCACTCCTGCAGTGAAGGAGGTTGTAGAGTTTGCCAAGGGGATCCCAGGATTCCAGGAGCTCAGCCAACACGACCAGGTCATGCTGCTCAAATCAGGCACCTTCCAGGTGATGGCAAACATTTGAACATGGTGCACTCATTATTCACCCTCCCGTGCTTTCGTTCTCTTAACCTTATGGCTTTTAACTCCATCACAGGTTCTGATGGTGAGGTTCTGCACTTTGTTCAATGCTGAAAACCATACGGTGACCTTTCTGAACGGCCAGACCTACCCTCTGTCCACCCTGAGGGCCTTGGGCATGGGTTCTCTGCTGGACGCCATGTTCGACTTCAGTGAGAAGCTGGGCTCTCTGGGCCTAGAGCCTGACGAAATGGCCCTCTTCATGGCTGTTGTCCTGGTTTCTGCAGGTAGGGAGGGGACATTATTCAATGACAAATGTTGCACACAGGTTGTGCATCAAATTGACAACTATGTTAGCCCCTCACACTCACATTTTGCTGTGTTCCACAGATCGTACTGGGATCTCAGACATGCAGGCTGTGGAGCAGCTACAGGAGAGCCTGATCCGCGCTCTACGGTCACTCATCTCTCGCCATCGCCCCGACGACACCGCTCTCTTCCCCAAACTCCTCCTGCGTCTGCCTGACCTTCGCACGCTCAACAATCTGCACTCTGACAAGCTGCTGGCCTTCCCCATCAATGCTTGAGCAGGAAACGTACGCACGCTGCCTACAGACACACAGACAACTTTCAACAGTGAGATGTCTTCAAAAAAATGGAGAAACATGGAACTGTGCGATAACAGGCCTGTGGATTAGGGTACGAGAAACCATATTTTTTGAGAAGTCACTGATCTTGCAACGTTTCGGAACAAAAAATATTCAGACACAAGCTAATTTATACTAAGAACCTAAAATGCCTCCAGTGTTCCATTAAACCATGAAAAAGATCACGTAGAGTACTGTAACCATGATCCTTTTGCACAATCACTTTGTACATTAATTCATTATATCCAATCAACCTACTTATAAAAGCCAGCACAGGTTTGTGTTTCACAAGCAAAGGTGGATATTGTAGCTCCAAAATCTTATGGCTTGGGACCATTGGTAAAGTCTCTCAGTTTGTGCTTCAGATAAAGGGAACCTGTAAATAATACATAGTTATATCTGAACTCTTATGGTAATCATGCATCACACTCACCGTCGTTATTATTGGAATGAGACTCTTTAATGTGTCACTCATGCAATAAGATCTGTTGTGTCTTTTTACCAATTCTGACTGATCTTCCAGAAAATATGCTTCACACCTTGTGTTCATTCTAGTATGCCAGCTTTCATATGTCAGTGGCATTTTATGGATATTATTTCACAAGTCTGTGTCGCTATCTTCACATCTGGGCTGATGGAGACACTCCATGCATGTCAATTTTTGTAGATCCCTTGTTTTTTTGTTGTTTTTTTTCCTGTAAATATTATGTTGACCGATGTCTAATGTATCGATGACTGTAAAGACATGATGATCAGACAGATGAGTTTGATGTAAAGAAGAATGTACTGCCCTGCCTGCAGCAGGTAGGGGTTCGGTCGTGTCAAAGGGTGCTGTGCACTGGATAATACATGGTAGGGATCTTTAAATAGTTTTGGCACATTTCCTGCTGTCGAATCGTATCAACAACCAGCATTATCCCTGAAATCACCAGCACTCGCTCCACGTGCACCCTCCCAATGACCCAATGTTTGTCATACAAACACAAGAGATATTTACAGGCGTTAGATCTTATTTGAATGGTCCTTTGTTTGTTTGTTTGATTATGGCTAACTGAAGACATCTTGTATATTTTGTAAATCTCTATTCCTAAATAGAAATTACATCAAATTAAAATATTACTCTTTGTGAGCCTGTTTTGTTGTTTGTTGTTTAAATTTGGGGTAGTTTCAGTTGAAAACACATGCTTCTCTTATATGTAGTATTAAACTGTGTATGTATGAGGCATTCAAAAGGATGAGCGAGTAGCTGTGCAGAATTTTAATCTCGACAAACAGAATAGATTCTACATGAACGACCACTATCTCAGATAGAGAATTTAACAGTCCTGGAAAGTAGTTCGAGTGCGCCCCCTTGTGGCAAACATCGGATCCCGGATCCCGGATCCCGGAAGTGGATGTGACGATGGCAGCAGGCTAGCTAAAGGCACCTTTAATCGTGGTATCAATTCGGTCCTTCGTGTCGCTAGTATGGAACCGTTTATTAACAACTCGGTAAGACCTAACACTTAATATAACACAATATAATAAAAGCAGTTGGCGTCCTGGCGATAAAAGGTACAGTTTTGTATCAAAAGTTATTAGCTTCAGCAAACGATGCTAATGCTAACGGACGCTTGTATTCAGGTACATTTTAAAGCCCTAAAGTATTTTAAATACGAAACATATTTATTAAAAATAAATGTGTGCGGACTTTCCTGTTGAGTAATTTCCAAGCTGTACAAAGTATTATAGGGATTTTTCTACTTTGTTTCTGTTCAGGTGCTGAGAACGAGAAAAGTTAGGCCCCAGGTTTGACCTCGGTTGGTTTCAGTCTGTCACACAATGTTGGTGACCGCATATTTTGCAGTTATTACCCTGCTAACCTTGTGTGTTGGCCTGGAGCTCACCGCACGACGTCTGACACCACCTCAGCCTTCTGCTGCAGTCAACCCAGCCTTCCGCCGCTTCCAGAGTACATTTCTCCGAGCATACCTTCTGGCACTGTGGGCAGACTGGCTCCAGGGTCCTTACCTGTACAAACTCTACCGCCACTACAGTTTTCTGGAGTCTCAAATAGCCATCATATATGTGTGTGGCCTGGCATCCTGTGTTCTGTTTGCTCCATTTTCAGGCTGGCTCTCTCAGGCTTTGGGCCGCAGACATATGTGTATTTTCTTCTGCCTGTCCTACTCTGCCTGTTGTCTCACCAAGTTATCCAGAGATTATTTTGTTTTAATAGTGGGGCGAATCCTCGGGGGCCTCTCCACATCCCTGCTCACGACCACATTTGAATCCTGGTACGTGCACCATCATGTTGAAATCCATGATTTCCCGAAAGAGTGGATCCCAAGAACATTCACCAAAGCCTCGACCTGGAATAATGGGCTGGCTGTAGGGGCTGGACTGGTGGCTAATTTACTGGCAGAGTGGCTCCACTTAGGCCCTGTAGCTCCCTTCCTCCTGGCCATCCCTTTCCTCGCTTGCTGTGCCTGGTTTGTGCTGACAGACTGGGCGAGAGAGGAGGCTGACAAAGGCACTGACGGGGAAAAACAGACCCCGCTCCTCGGTACCCACAATGGAGGGGTCACCCATCTGTCAGCCAGGGCTCATTTCTCACGCAGCTGCAGCGATGGTTTGCGCTGCCTGCTCTCAGACAAGAGAGTTATGCTCCTGGGTGGAGTTCAGGCTCTGTTTGAAAGCGTCCTCTACATTTTTATTTTTCTGTGGACCCCGGTATTAGATCCTCATGGACCCCCTTTGGGAATAGTCTTCTCATGCTTTATGGCTGCCAGCATGGTTGGCTCCTTGCTTTTTCGAGTAGCCACATCTACACGCTACCATCTCCAGCCTGGCCATGTCCTCTGCCTGGCTGTGTTGATGGCCTTCTTCTCCTTCTTCATGCTGACCTTCTCCACTGTTCCTGGACAACCCAGACCTCATGAATCCTTTCTGGCCTTCCTGCTGCTGGAACTAGCCTGCGGTCTTTATTTTCCTGCGCTAAACTTCCTCCAAGGCAGGATTATCCCTGAGGAGAAGCGCTCCGGGGTGCTGGCCTGGTTCCGGCTCCCTCTGCACCTGCTGGCATGCCTGGGATTGCTGGCGCTGCATGGGGAGATATCGGGAACTGGTGCAGGGGAGAGCGGCAGCGGCACCAGACACATGTTTGGAGGCTGTGCAGTGATGATGCTGGCAGCGCTGATGGCTGTAGTCAGTCTGTTCACTCTGGGGAGAAACGACACAGACTTGAAACTGGAAGGAACTCGGGCGGAGGGGGAGATGTTCTGATGAATCATGCGCTTTTAAATTAAATATAATTTTATTTTTCTGAAGGTTTAACATACTCTTGTGTTCTGCATAAATCAGCATTTTGCCAAATAGACCACAAAGTGGTTTGGATGGGTTTTCTGTTCATTTGTCATTGTTTTTTGAAGAATTAGGTTCACTCCTCTTTTGATGATTTAATGGCTGTATCTTTTATTATTCCATTTACCGTCCTAGGTGATGCTTTTACCTCATTGTGACCACCTGTGATGGGCCAATGTGTAATATGTTGTTTCACCATATATGAACAAATACACTCAGCAGGATGTGAAATCAGTGAATGTCCAGTGAAATGTGGTCAGGATGGGTAACGTGTATGCAAATCACAGGCTTGAATGAATTTAATGCCTTTACTGAACAGAAGAGTCCGATCAGTGTCATTTTGGAGGCTTTTGCCGTTATGTTATCAGCACATTTTCTCGCAGTTTCTTCTGATATTAAAACTTTGTTTCATTTGAACAGAATTCCCAGGTCTATACAGTATTTTTGTTGGCATACTGTATCCATTATCATCACATTTGTTTCTTTAAGCCACATTTTTTAAATGGGATATTACAAAAATTGCAAAAATGTACGTTTTTATTTCTGGTTTCACAAATGTTACTATTTAGGAACAAATGTTTGGGGATGTGTTTATTAAAATACAGTAGTTAGGTCAATTTAAAGTGTCTTCAATTTTTACATTTTTTTTTAATCTTATAAAGCAAATATATATGGGGTAAGCGCAAATGCATTGATAAAAAATTCTGCCATTTTAACAACTGTAAAACCAATCAGAGGCGTAAATATGAAAATTGAAACTTCTTCCTTCTAGATTGGTCCGGGGGGGCATCCCCCCTACTTTCCCTGGTGTGGTGGTACAGTCCGCGTGGTTCTCTGTGGTTCTGCTTCACCTGGATGCTGCTAGAACATCCTTCTAGGTGAGGGAGGATGCTGTGGGTTTAAACTCCATCAGCGTCCCGTCAGAACGGTCTTCAGGCTCAGCTGACAGGACGAGCAGGACGGATTCTGGACCGGAGAGAACAAAAACCGTTTTAACCGGAATAAACTAAATCAACAGACCCGAGTGACAGACCGACGGACATCATGACACAGGGCAAGGTACGAATTTTAAAAAGGTCTTTTACGCACCTATGTTTTCTGGATGAATCCTGGATTATTATATAACACGTAATGCAGGGTAATGTTTGGGGTGAACTGCGTCACTGATCATTTTCGCCATGCGGTGTCACTATGGCAACCAGTTTCTTTTTGGGGCACTGTCGGACACCATAGGTTCCTCTTTAAATGGACAGTTCTGGAAACAGCTCTCAAATTACCACCTGAACAGCAGATATTCGTTAATACAGTAGTCTAAAAGAGAACAGCAGGTGTTTTAGGCATTGTATCAGGTTTAATAATGGCCATCCTCCAAAAATTGTCTTAATCTCCATCATCCCACTTAGTTGAATTGAAATATGTTTATATTTTCCACAATTTCTAAGTGTTAAACAACATAAAACACACAGTTTTAAGACAACCCCTTCCTGGAGCTTCTGATCTGATCATCCTAAAAGTGTTCTCTCTCTCTCTCTTTTTTTTTTAAATGCCTGTTATGTAAAAAATATGAACTAAACGCTAAAGTATTTGTGTCTTTTGCCACCAGCTATCACAAGTAGCCAAGACTGGTTCCTTCAGCGGACACACCTCCGTGGCACCAGCTCCTCCGAGCTATGAAGAAGCCACCGCCGGTCAGCATCTTCTCTTTTAGTTTTGTCACTGTTTTTCACAGTTCAGGTCACGATGTTTCAGGAATTGTTCAAATGTGTGATTTTGCAAATATTTTAGATACTTGTGAAAAGAAAAACACATTGTGACTGTATCTAGCGTGCTTTCTAGGTACCAGTGCTCCTTGCTACAATGACGTGGAGATGATTACAGAATTTAGCTGGGATGACTGCAACATCAGGAGGGTCTTTATACGTAAGGTAAGAGCTTTATTGTTGCCTTAGTAACAATATTAGCTCCACTGGTGCTGTGCATCTCAAGTGATTTAACACCAGTTTTCATATAAACTTGAAAACTAATGCATCTTTTTAGGTGTACACCATTCTGATGATCCAGCTTTTTGTTACACTTGCAATTGTGGCCCTTTTCACATTCTGGTGAGTGTCCTGTTAGCCTAACTCAGCTTTAAAACCTGCAGTCACTGCGTTGACTCACAGATGGTGTTTCTTTTAGCGACCCTGTGAAGGACTACATTCAAAGCAACCCGGGATGGTACTGGGCCTCCTAGTGGGTATCAGTGTCCACGACCACTTATCCCACATGTTCTTGTAGCAGTCCTCAGTCTCCTAACAGAATCTCAATGTTCCTTCTGTCTGACAGTGCCGTGTTCTTCATCACATATCTGACACTGTCCTGCTGCACCGCACCAAGGTAAGTTCAAGGCCCTCATAACTTTGGCAGAATAACGTACAAATTTGAATTCTCTTTTAACGTACTCTTCTTACAGGAGACAGTTTCCATGGAATCTAATTATGCTTTCCATCTTTGTACGTATGAGCCTTTTCCTCAATTAAACTCCACTGCTTTAGAATTAACATGTAACTCATATTGTTGAAGTAAAATAAATGGATTGAGATTTTGTAGAATTTTATAGATGTCTACCTTTGTGTCTCATTCTAGACCCTGTCACTCTCCTACATGACAGGAATGTTGTCCAGGTATGCTTATGTTTTCTCATGTTGTTATTTTGTGTGACAGTTCAGCATTTTCTTGCTTCATTGCATTTAATCTTGACTTGTGGATTTTTTTTAAATTTTTTATAAAGTTTCTACAACACCAAGTCGGTGGTGCTGTGTCTGGGCATCACAGCAGCAGTCTGTCTCCTCGTCACCATCTTCAGCTTCCAAACAAAGGTCAGAAAAAGTTCCCTTTTTTCCCCTCATCACACTAATGTATAACGTCATCTGTTTGTCCAGTTCGACGTGACATCATACCAAGGTGTGCTGTTCGTCTTCTGCATGGTCCTGTTCATCTCTGGGATCGTGCTGGCACTCATCCTCCCCTTTCAATATGCAAGTATAACCATGGAAAGCACATTAGCTGTTTGCCGTTCTTTTAATCTCAAACCATTCTCTTCATTAGGTACCCTGGCTGGATACCGTCTACGCTACCTTGGGGGCAATACTTTTTACCATGGTAAGAATGCCACTGTCAAACCATCACAGATGAAGTATATCATTGATATATTAAGTTTGTTAACAGTATCTCATATGTTTTATGTTTGAAGTTCTTAGCGTTTGACACCCAGCTGCTCATGGGAAACAAGCGCTACACCATCAGTCCAGAGGAGTATGTCTTTGCCACTCTCAACATCTACCTGGATATCATCTACATCTTCTCTTTTTTTCTCCAAATCTTTGGAACCAGGCGAGATTAAATGGTCTAAAAAAATGGCTTTATTTTAGTTGAGACATACAGTATGTAGTAAGAATACTTTAATATTTTGGTGATTGTGAAGACAGTGCAAACTCCCTTAAACAGCTCTAGTTTATTTTTACTATTTGCCTGATATTAGGCACGGGCATTTTGTGAGATTCATTTGCAGTCATGCATGTATTTGACACACACAGCTTTTCCTTCCATTGTAGAATGTCATAAACCCAAATTGTGAGGTTAGTTTGTTAGCTTCAGCAGCTCCAACCCTGCAGTGATCATTTTCTACATATGAAAAAAGGAAACCTGAAGATGTGCTGTCTGTGTTGTTAGCTACGGTAAGTCTACCTAAATGTGGCAAACTTGTTGCATTAATTCAATACTCTCAAAAGATCTATAAGACGATATGCATGACTCTTAATAAGACATCCATACCAAGTATATTCACCCTGTCCTTGTGGATTTTAGTGATAAGAGAAATAATGACATTTGAGATGTCTCCTTGGCTTTTACTATCAAAAGTCCATTGAGTGCCAATAATATTTTTATCTGTTGGCATGTTTTTCATATGTGCTTCATTTAAATCCACTGTCTCAACTATATGTTGAATTTTGTGCCATTCAAACACGTGAGCCATTACCCTGACATTGTATTAATGCTATATTTTCCAGTGTATTGAGCCTCAAATCTGATGCAAGATTGTTTTTATGAAAGAGTTTTAATTTTTCCTAAGCCTTGATTGTCATTTACTGACTTTAAATTGTTAGCACATAAGTGTAATTAAATCCAAAATCCAACCTTGACATTATCATTTAGCTTGACATGCCATAAAGATGGAACTTTAAAAAAAAAAAAAAAATGAAAAAGATGTGCATTTAAAGAAGAGCTGGGTGAAAGATTTCATCACATCCTAATTTTATTTTTTTATTAAAGAAATATTTTAGATGTCTTGTGATGGAGGATTGAAATTTTAATAAAGTGACCTTGGAACACACGTATTTGGGTGAATTCATTTTGAACTTTATGTTAATTTCTCTGATTCTCAGGGAAATTATATAGTAAAATTTGGGGCCAAATCGATGCCTGCAGGACATTATCGCTTCGTCGTTAGTTAAACTGCTTATAAATGCAATTGGGAACATTTTGTCCTCGTATCAAATTTCCTTTTTTTTTATTTGTATATTTGCAATTAATGCAATTCACTTTAAACACAAATTTACAAAATTCTACGCTTCAACGCAGTTTTGGTAAAAGGTTGTTAAAGCTTTGTCTCCATATGATTAAAAAATGGATTTGGAAATCGCTGCCGGTAAGTGTGACGTTAAATTAAATGGTCTCCTCCAATCCAACTAACCAATGAACTACAACCATCTTGGTACGTCAAGCATACAGTCACCCAATCACAATACACGATGGTGAAACTTCCCGTTCAGCCATGTTGTGGTTTTGAATGAGGAAGAAGCGGGAGATACTATTCTACAACGAGTTTATATGCAATTTAAAGTAACACCGCGGTCATTTAATGAAGCTAGCGCGTGACTCAAAATGAAAAGTTTTTTTCAAACGCGTTAATTTCTACCTGTCGCTTTTCTGTCAGAATTTAAAGTCACTTCAATTAATTAGCCTTGTAGCTAACAGCTTTAGCTAGCAAGGTAGTTAACGCAGAGTACTGGCAAGGTAACTGGCTAATTTGGAGCTAAAAACCTAGCGGTTTTCTTTCTTCCGTTGGAAAGTGAAATGATATTTGATATGAGTGTCTGTCCATAAAATTCCACCATTTAGTCTGCCGTGGCTGTGTTGACGGGTAGACCGCAAAATAACGTTACAGTTTAAGACAAGCAGTGTTGCTTCTGAACTTTTGAGCCATGTTCAATAAGATTTGCAAATGGTTCGAAACAATCGCCACTCTCGGCAATGATGTTCCAGCTGCTGCTCACACGGATGAGAGCCGGTCGGCGATCAGAAGGAAACGACCAATCGAATGGTATGGACGGCACTGTCATTGTGTTAAAACGCTAATTCAAAGTTGTCAGTGATATGACTTGATGTCATAAAACTGAAACATCATTTCTGTAGAATAACCATATTGTGGTTCTTTGTGTGTTTTGTTTAACAAGTTTGGAAGATGAGCGTGATGTTGATCAGGTCGGTTTAACGGTCAAGAGATCCCGAATGGGTAAATATTTAGCGTCATTTTCCCACGTATTCTCATCCTGCATGTACATGATTTCAGATCACTTTTACTTAGTTTCGCTTTTGTAACATCGCTAAATAAATGTTTAGGGGACTTAATTGACACGGTTAAGACTGCAGCTGAAGGGGTGAAAAGTCACAGCTCCAGTGTGGCAGCCTGGATGAAGAATACCGTAAGCCCGACCTTAAAAACAATGTTACCTGCGTCGCCTGGTCCTCCACCTGGGGAGTCTCAGCCCTCCACCTCAGCAGCTGCTTCGGAGAGAAGACCTGTATGACATGTTTTTATTTGGACTGTAATTATTGGTAATGTATTTTTAGATTTATATAAACGAATCACCAATGTGTTTGGCTTAAGATTTCCCAAAGAAACTCTCTGGATGATGCTTTTGCTGCTCCTTCCAAACCGCTGACATGGAAAACACTAAAATCAGGTCTGTATGTTTTTTTTGTATTGTGGACAATTGTTTTATTGCATAAAGTTCCTATGATATATATCTATGTAGAGGTATCAAAATGTTTTGTAATCTAAAAACATTTCCCAGACTTACATACATTTTCCAGGAATTTCTCCCCGAGATTCCGTCAGTAGGAGTGCATAAATGTTGATAAAATCTTCTGTCTTACCATTACTAGAGTGCTTGCGAACTGAGAAGTCAGTGATAGGATCAAAAGTCTGCAGGCGACAAGTGTGCATGGGTTCACCACATTGTGAAGTGTCCAAAACGAACGGACATCCAGTCAGCTTGCCATCATCCTTCACCCCTGAACTGCCACGATTAGGCAGGCCTCTTAATCTCAGATTACATACAACACCGAGGTATGGTTTGTGTTTGTTTCTTTTTTTAAGATATAAGTAAATGCTCCTCATCATTTTGTCATATATTTTTTTGTACCCTATATATTTATTAACATCTCTGCATTTTTAGTGGTGGTATTGCAAACAGTTCTTGCACCAGCATGTACGAGAAGACGTTTCCAATTAAAGTGATGCAGAGCCCAACGCGCAGCACCTCATCTGGCCGTCTACACACGAGCAGGCCCCACTGCACTGCGCAGGAGGTCAGATATTAGAACAAAGGGGAAGTGTCTCCCCTCAATCACTTGTTACTTTTGTTGACTTCTCCTGTCTCTGTTGTCCTTGCACAGTCTGTTTGTGAAGAGGAGAAAGAGGTCTACAGGCAGCTCCTGGCAGTGGTATCTGATGGTCACTCATCTTTCCTTCACAATGGAAACTCTCACGCCACCGTGAGGTCACACAGAGATTTGTACGTATACAAATGAATTCATGAATAATAGCTGTTTATAACGGTGGAGCTAGCATTGAAATGTATGGATAATTGTAGTAAAGACTCACTACTGTTACATAACAATGCCTCCTTTTTACTAGTTAGATAATATATGACCTAAATAAGATTTTTCTAATGCCATGTTTACCGTTCATCACATAAATGACGCTGTGATTGACTCCTCAGCACCAGCTTTCTGACCACCAACCATAGACTGCTGCAGTTCTCCTCTTCTGCTGCTTCAGCAGAAGAAGAAACATCTGAGGCTACCAGCAGCCCCACCAGCCCAAGGGGCATGTCGAGTCAAAGCTCCAGCAACCTCCCCAGTCCACTGCCGGCCTACACCAGGTCAGCGAGACAGACGTGGCCCCTGGATACTGACCTCAGTCCCACCAGGACATCTACACATACCTCAGTTCCCTCTCCATCAGCTCTGCAGGATAACTCCTCCCAGAACGCACAATCATCACGTAAATTTGTTAACTAAGGCCTCACAGAATTTCATTTTAGAAATACACATCATCGTCTTTCATCTGTATTTCATCTCATCTCTAAATCTGTTTTGCAGCTAACGATGGTGACTCTGTAATTATTGTAAATGTGCAAAAGGGTGAAAAGCAAGAAAGCTCAAGGTTAGTCATTGTTTTCATGCTCATTCTACCTAGTGTGTCCCTCATGTTTAAAACTTTACACTGCAGTATGTTACTATTTAATGTCAGATAAACAAAAGCTTATATGGCTGCACATCAGTTTCTTGTCTTTCTCTTTACAGTGTGTTGTGTTTCCAAGCTGAGTTATGGATCAAAGAATTGTAAGGAAATGTAACTGTTTCTATTATGATTCATTACATCTTTACTGATATAATATTTTCATAAGGGAACTTTTATTGGTCACTGTAGGACAAGTAGGTTTGACTCCCGGGCAAGAGAGAGACGGAGACAGATAGAAGGGCAGAAGGCCCTGGCTGCTCGTCTGTTCAGACAGGTGAGGCTGGCTCACTGAGGCCATTTTTCACATTCACAATTAGTGTCTGACATTTTCACAAACTCTCATTACTTAGCTAATATACTTGTTGTTTTGGTTGGGTTGTAGCGCCTCTCAGAAGAGGGTCAACGCAGCCTAGATGTAGAGGTCCGTGTCCGAGTTCCATTAGAGAAAGAGGTTCCTTTAGCCAGAGTCAGAGAAGAACCGAAGGTTTTGGAGGAGACACCAGAATTTCCTGATCTCACAGAGGTGGGGGGTCATAGATTTGTGTTCATTATAAACCAGTTCATCATTTCTGGTGCAAATTAAGATTTGAATTGGTCTCTTTCGTTGAAGGAAATGGAGGCGGAAGTGAACAGAGCACTAAAAGGTGGCAACTGCCACGAGGTGTTGAGTGAAGGCTTTGGTCTTAGTCTGACGCGCAAAGATCTGCAGACTCTCAGTAATCTCAATTGGCTCAATGATGAAGTGAGTACCTGTTGTTTTATAACTACACGGTGAATGTCATCACTTTGGAGCCGAGCTGTTCAGGATTGTGTGTCCAGTCCACTGAAACTCTTCTTAATGTCACAGGTGATCAACTTTTACATGAATCTGCTGATGGAGCGCAGCCAGAAGCCCAACCTTCCCTCAGTGAATGCGTTCAACACATTCTTCTATCCCAAGCTGCGAAAGAGTGGTTACTGCGCTGTACGCCGCTGGACCAAAAAAACAGACATCTTTTCTAAAGACATCCTGTTGGTTCCCATTCACCTGGGCGTGCACTGGTGCCTCTCTGTGAGTGTTCTGTCCCTTTCAGGGTAACCTAAGCTTCATCTCGCATCATGCTAGTGATGTTTTTCCATACACCCACATATTTTACATTGTTCAACTGTCTGTTTCAGGTGGTGGATTTCCGCAAAAGGTCCATCATGTATTATGATTCCATGGGAGGGAAAAATGATGAGGCATGCAGAGTGTTGTTGTAAGTTTTAAACTTTTTAAAAGAATATTTATCTGGGATTATTATTATTATTTATGTTTGTAATCCTAAATTGTTTTCTTTGAATCATTTGAGGTTAATTAAAGCTACACAATATATATTTCCCCAGGGAATACCTGAAAGAGGAAAGCAAGGACAAGAAAGGTAAAGAAATGGATACCTCGGGATGGGTTCTGCACAGCAAAGAGCGCGATGTAAGTCATGTGAATGCAGCACAAGGCAATTGTTATCTTTTTTTCTGGACATTCAGGAGAGAAATATTCTATTTGACAAAGGAAGACTGATGAGTAAAAACTGCCTTCTCGATTTTGCAATGTCACTTGACAAACAGCAGAGGGAGCAATATCTTCATGTTCCTCTGCAAACTTATTAGTGCACAGCTGGAAGTTAAATACTCAATGGCATGAAGTTATTCTCCCAAATAGATGCTTATCAATCATTCTGTGCTGTTGTGAAGAGAAAAATGGCTCATTGACATTGTCATTTTTTCTATTCAGTCATTTTACATCAGCAACATTTGCCTTTCTTATTCCTCCTCAGGAAATTCCACAACAAATGAATGGCAGCGACTGTGGAATGTTTACGTGCAAATATGCAGAATACGTAACCAAAGAAAAGTCGATCAAATTTACACAGGTAATTCAACCCCATAATTTCATTACATTTGTGTTGTTTTGTAATTCTGGTGAGAAATTAACCCCTTTTCTTCACTGAATCTTTCCTGCTCAGAAACACATGCCGTATTTCAGAAGAAGGATGGTTTGGGAGTTGGTGAACCGTAAGCTGTTGTGATGTCAGTGGGATGAACAGTTCAGTAGTAGGACCCACCTAAAAGAGGCCTCTACTGGGACTCACACACCAGCCCATTGGACCAGGACGCAGCTACTCTGTCGTTTACACAGATCTTAGGTACTCTTTTCTCTATAAACTTGCTTTTGGATACGGGATTTTAACTTCACCTTCTGAACATTTCACCTGGGAAAAGGATTTATTTTTGGAGTTTGTCTAATTAAACTGTACAGTCTTCAGATACGACAATGCCTCAGAGTATGATTCACATTGAAAGCAGAATGTTGTTTTTTCTTGCATATAATTGCAGGATGAGGTTTAAATGTGTCTGCAGGGTAAAGTTTTGCCATTTTGAAACAACACATGACTGTTTGAGGAAGATTGTAAGTTAAGGTCTATTGAGTATTATATAAGTTCAATTTGACAGAAACATTTAGCCATAATAGATATTTTAAAATTGTACATAATTAAAACTTTACAGCCTCTTGAAAAGTGTACAGTACAGTATTACTTTTGTATTCTTTATAACTAGTTTCCTTTTTTTAGTAATACATTTTCATGTATTGTGACTTTATATGTGGAAATTACCTCAGTCGGCTGGATTTTATATAAAAACTGTTGCATTTAAACAATCTGTTAACTTGTTCTCTTGTGTGTGGAAGTGGTTACATGTGTAGTAAAACCCACCCAAATGTATGAAAAGGTTTTATT
This sequence comes from Arothron firmamentum, assembly GCA_016586285.1. Taxonomy (NCBI): domain Eukaryota; kingdom Metazoa; phylum Chordata; class Actinopteri; order Tetraodontiformes; family Tetraodontidae; genus Arothron; species Arothron firmamentum. Next base: position 201,169 of record BJFM01000091.1, read on the forward strand.
T
>BJFM01000092.1:0-10013 GCA_016586285.1 Arothron firmamentum
CCTCACTGCTCCCCGACATCTCTCAGACTTACACACCACCTTATTATTATTATTATTATTATTATTATTATTATTATTATTATTATTAGTAGTAGTAGTAGTAGTAGTAGTAGTAGTAGTAGTAGTAGTAGTAGTATTACTATTATTATTATTATTACTGTTATTATTATTATTATTATCTCAACTGCTGACTGAAGAGCAATGTGGCATAATTTATGGAGTGACTGTTTATCTCAATTGAAAAGTAAATCAGCCATTTTCATATTGAAATGCTCCATGCATATTGTTTGTCTCCATTTCAAAATGAAAATAATGAATAATTAGGTTAATCAAAGTGAATGTCCAGGCTGAATTTCAAAGAGAAGCAGCATTTCACAACATATCATTTATGGTTACCAATTAGAGTTGGATTATGTATCATTAACTGAAGCTTTGGAGCCGTATGATAATAAAGGCTGGACTGCTGGATAAATCCAAACATTCTTCCAGTGAGTTGAATCCACTCTGCCAGTCAACTGGGGCTCTGACTGGAAGATGAATGGTAGAGAAACATGGTCACGGGTGGCTCTGACCCCCCATAGAAAATACTTCACAGTTAGTCATCACAACACTCGGAGCATCAGGTTATCTCCATGTGATGCTGAACTATTCCAGTGAACGCACACCACGGAATACTGAAGACATAAGCGCCAGCGGGAATCCCAGCTCCCCAGACCAGAACCATGGAACACCAGAGGTTCCATCAGGAGGAGCCCAGCCCTTCCAGTTCACACCAGGAACAACGCTCGCCCTGCTGGCAACAGCTTTACTGCAGTAGTGAGGAAGAGAGAGAGGTACATGCAGGCCCAGCGTTACCACACGTCTGCAATTACCTGACCATCAGCCACTGCACGGAAAAGCAGAGGTCCAAAAAGACTTTAAATAAAGAGTGACTGTAGACCAGAGGGGGGCAAACTGAGGCCCGGGGGCCACATGTGGCCCGATGAACTATCCAGCCCAGAGCCAAATGAAGAGGGTTGTCAGCTTGATTGGTGACCCCCCCCTCACCTAGCATGCTAACATGTGGGGCCAAACATCATTCTGAGCTTCATCATCCATCTCTAGTTGGACCAATTTACCCAACGTGGCCCTTCAGGCTAAATAACTGCCCACCCCTGCCGTAGACCCAGATAGTCCCCAACAGCTATTACTTTGGCATACAAACAAAGTAGAAAATATTCACTCGGTTCAAAAGAGAATCCATTTATTATAACAACAGAGTGACTCTTTGCTGGAGGACAGCCTCCACTAGCCTCCGTCTGGACGTCCCTGCAGCAGACCAGAGTCTCAACAACAGCTCAAACAGCCGCTTATTGACCAACGTTGTCGTGAAGGCAAAGGGCGACTGTAAGCAGGCAGTAGCGTGATTCAGCCGGGCAACTGCAGCAGAACCTGCCTTGGATCATAACTCCATTTTCTGTCATTCCTCGCCTGACTTCCGCTCACGCCATCTGTCCTTCCCACGGCGCTGAAACCTGGCCTCCACAGAAGTGTTGCTGGCTGCTTTTTTTTGGCCAGTCTTAATTTAAATCTGTTTTTCCGCAGTTTTGGTTCCATACCTTTTCTCACTTCTCCGCCTTTTTTCTTTCTCTACCTGCTTTTGCTCCTCTCAGTTTCACACTAATGTGTGTTTCACAGGTCAGAAGTAAATCATCGACAAGCGCGCTGATTTTTTTCACAAAGGCAGCTCTCAGACAGTCCTGTCACTATGACTACGGCGGCAAAATCAGTCAGTCTCCCATTCCTTCTGATGGAGGATGAAAAAAGAGTCCAAGCGGCGCTTTATTTACGGATGCGGCAGCGCATCAGGAGCTGACAAAGCATCACGCTCGCATTCACCGTGTAAAGTGAAACAGGGTCTTCACAAACGGGCAGGAAAACCACAACAGTGATCACGTTGTTGGCGACCATGCTGGGATCCTTCGATCCAGGCAGTCGGGTCAGCGGGTCCTTTTCCTGGAACGTCACCCACAACTGGTGGGGGAAAAGGTGCCCATCAGAGCAGACGACATCAGTGTGTCCATGCCAGGAAGCACCCGGATCCACATCCCAGCAGGTGGCAGCCATCAAGACCAGGTCAGCCGTTTGGTTCAAGACTCTCACCAAGTGGAAATTCTAGCCTTCCATGTCGAAAAGTATCTTTTTGATATTTTCTTTGCATTTTGTTTGCATTTGTCAATAACTATTTGGCGCATTTGCTCATTTTAGGAGAGACCTTCATCCGCCGTGGTCGGTTTCTCTTTGGGCGACGACAAAGGAAACGTGACTTTCTGTGCCTGGCCGAGCGTGACTGATGCCGGCTTCAGTAACTTTAGGACTCCTTAATTGCCTGTAAATGGGAAACTACGCATTAATGAACCGAAAAATGTGACCATGAAAAGGAAGAAAAGGTGGAAAGTTGTATGAGAGACAGTCCTCCTTTTCTATCACTCAACTTCATTCAAGAAATTCTATTAAAAATGAAAATGTGGTGTTTGAAGATCAGATACTTGGTGTGTTTGCTGGCAGGAAGGCTTCAAAAAAGGCAAAACATTCAGTCTTTGAGGAAGTAAAAGAGGAAAATTGAGGAATTTATGCGCCATGAAAAAAGCTAAACTTTTTCAATGAAAGATAATCCCTTCTTTTCATGCTCTGAACAGACGAGTGAGTCGGGGCTGCGTGTCATCCTCAGCCCGCTGGCCTGTGTGCGGCTCTGAGATTCAGATTGTGATGATGTTTGAATGCATCAGGAGCTTAGTAAGAACAGCTTGTGTGGACGGGAAAACATGAAAGAAATGCTGTCATTTTAAATCCGGGGCGCAAAAGAGGAAAACGTCTGGCGTGTATATTTAAAGGTGACTCTTTCCAAAATGTCACGCGGCGGTAATAACGAGGAGATGGAGACAAGAATCGCTCACAGCTTGAAGGCAGCTGGAGGAGGCGGCCGAGAGGATGAGACAAGAGTTTTGATTTAGGAAAATGTTCCCGGCCGGATGACAAGAAGGGAAGGAGGGCAAAATCACTGCGGCAGAGAACACAGTGAAGGATGGGTGCGTGCACACCAGCGGCTGGAGCAATTGTGAAGGTGGTTGCTCGGAGAAAGTGATGCAGTGTTCTCCAAAGTCAGCTTCGAAATCTTGTGCAGAATGCGTCTGTGTGGAAAGCAAAATAAAAAAAAAAAAAGGAGAAGAAGGTGAGATAGGGTGGGAGCTCTAGCAGCCTTGATGTACGAGGCCGGAAGGAGAGCTGCTGCTCGGGCAGCGCGGAGTCTGAATAATTAAATACAGGGACATGCACGGACACCTGCCAATCTACCACTCAGAACGGCTCCAGGTACGTAGACCACAATACTTCTTGGTCACGTTACAGCGTCAGCTCTGTACCGTCTGAACGCTGTGTGTCGTGCGCACTGAGGCTCAGCTTTAATTTAACATTTGGGAATCACAGAGGAAAAGGTGATGATTGACAGCAGCAGACCTGCTCACAGTTGAGCAGGCAGATGTTTGAACAGCAGCTCCACAGCCTGATAACCACAACACAGATCCTGTCTCAACGCAGAATGAGGCGTCCATACAGCACAAACATGACTGCGTGCTTGGGAACAGATGGGCGTTATGGGTCTAATGTACTCCCTGTCTGAATTTACGATGCCTGTTTTCTAAACACCAACCAAATCAACGTCCAACCGAGAAAGAACAGCCAATCCAAACATTCACCCTGATGGCTGCAGCTTCCTTTTTGCACTGCACCGACAGTAAACTCATGAGCTTTTCCTCCAAAATGCTGTTGACTAACTGGTGATCAGTCCCATGCGGCAACATTTGTGATTGCTCATCACAGGTCAGCATTCAATGCAGGATCTCGTTTGAAAACACTGCAATCCTTTTCTGAGATATACCGCATCCTTTTCCGCAGCAGGTCGGCCTGGACCTGGGCTGGGGCGGCCGGGTCATTAAAGCCAAGCATGGAATAAAAATAAAACTGATGGAATGTCTGTGTAAGGCCGCCGGCTTTAAAAGGCATGAAAAGAAATGTCTTTTAAATTTCTGACCTGCATGAAACTCTCAGACGTTTGAAGAATCCGATGTGAATTTCAATGCAACAATTGCTGTTGCACCAGTTGCTCCCCAGCAAATAAATCTGTCCTGAGGCGGCTAAAGACTCTGAAAGATACAGCTCACAGCACAGTAACACCTGCCACATGCTGTGAGCTGTTATCACCTCCGCCAACGAGGTCATGTGACAGCTGGCGTTTGGATGTCTGATTCCAAAACAAGCCAACGTTTTTACGATTTTAATGAATCTTACAGATGATGTTGATAATGGGCCGGACCTTTGATCTTCCCAAGGTCATAGGTCAAGGGGCTTTGATCTTAAAGCAACCTGCTGTGTTATGTAACCTAGTATTAATACTGCCTGTATGTTTACCATACTACAGATGTATGTCAGAATATGTAGGGAAATGAGCTCTGTGCTCTGCCAGTGCTTTTCTAGTTTCTTCTTTTCTATTCAAGTTGCACACTTTTCATGTTGCACATTTGTTGTTTTACTTTGCACATTTTTCATGTGCAAAGTACAAAAGTGTGTCATCATTTCATTACATTTAGCTTTGCTGTAAATTGCCACCCCAGTTTTTACCCCTAGCCCTCTTGCTGTAAAGAGTATTGTAATTATGTTGCTGCTGTAACAAGTGAATTTTATTCATGGGATGCATAAAAAAGTATTTTTATTCTATTCTATTCAAGTTGTTGATAATGCAACCACAGGGCTACAACAAAGATGCTCACAGATAAAGCAAACGTGACTGGAAAAAAAGATGGGATAAAAACACACTGAGGGAAAGAAAGCAACTCACACAGCTCGAAGGAGTAACTGAATTCTCACTTTTCCTTTATCAAAAGGGAAATAACTAAAAGTCAATTGAAACCTGTAGCGAGTGCACTGGACCAAAAGCTGGCCGAGATACTGGAAGAGGCTGCAGAATGGGCAAAACCCATCATGCATTTAAATTTGCATAAACCTGTTGGGATATTTTGGAGGTGATAAAGCTTGAAAAGCACATAGCAACTAAATGCAGGGATTCATGTAGATTATAATCCAAACCTTGCTGGTGAAAGCCTTCGGCCTCCAGCCAGATTCAACATCCTCCTTCTGCTTTAGGTCTACGCGTTTATAATAAAATAATAGCAACCAGAGATATTTACAAGTCCTAATAAATGCAATATACTGTATATATGTAATATAATATTGTTAATAGGTCATTTTGCTGGCTGGCAAAACACAACAGAAGCGAGGCAGTGAACACAACACAGCAGAGAAGATCCTGGCTTTCATGAAGGTGGAGAAAGTAAGGAAATTATCTGCCACAAAACACTTTTCAATCAAATGTAATTCTCTTTCCCTGAAAGAGCCCAGGCTGTGTAATATCCTCAGGATGTGGGTCCACGCGTGCGGGATTCATAATAGGATGAGAGCATTTTAAAGTCAATATACACGAGATGCTGCGGCGATAGCTGCTAGCCAAATATCACAACTGAAATGCAATTATTCTTAACTGCACCGCCCAACTTCTACTGCCGTATGTTGCAATATATATTTTCTACATTTTCATGTATACAGGAGCATATTTTGGTGGCTGGATTTTCTCAGAGACGTTTTTGGGCGGCAGATCATCCTCTGCCCGTCTGCATTTTGTGATCGTTGAAAGGAGAAGTGGAAAAATGAAAACCAGCCCTTCTCTTTTTAGCTAAAGCAGTACCAATTCCAGAAGGAAATGCTAATTAGTTGAGTCCTTCTGACCATTTCAAATAATAAACCAACCATCCTGAGGACAGTCGTTTCCTCATCTGCTCTTTGTTACTTCACCAGCCAAGAGTACAGACACCAACTGAGTGTCCAATGATGGCTTTTCTTTTCTTTTTTACATATCTAACATTTGCCATATTTATGGTCAACAGTCCTCAGTAGCTGTCCTGATGTCACAACATTCCTGGACCCAAAAGCTCATCCTGTCCACATCGAACACAGCAGCACTAGAGGCAGGTGGCAGGATGTCCGATAAGCGAAGGTGTGGGTGAATTGAGCGTGTCACGGTCAAATACGTCACCTCTCTTCCGCTGTTTTGCCACCCTCAGCTGCAGCTGTGTGTCCCGGGCAGCTTATTTCCATTGTGATACATCTGCACAATGCAGCACTGTTGGCCACAGCTGACAGGAAGATAAAAGAAACAGGAGGAAGAGAGCCTATCACACATTCCTAATGGGCTCTGTAGCAAAGGGAGAAGCTTGTCACACACACACACACACACACACACACAAACACACACCTACAAAACATCTCCTGAAGGATAATAGAGCATGTCCAAAGGAGAGTGAGTGTGTGTGTGTGTGTGTGTGTGTGTGTGTGTGTGTGTGTGTGTGTGTGTGTGGCGGGACAATGCGTTTTAGGCATGTCAAGGTTTAATGCATGTAAAGTGTGTGACTGTGGCTGACTGAAGTCCATTTCCCAGCAGGCTGTGGTCAGAGCCATCTCCCCCTGTGACCCTCTCAGTTCCAAAGGTGAGGCTTTCAAGCCTCTGCTGTAACAAAGCTGATCGGCAGTAATCCTGAAGCTACAGCCATAGCACAGATATGCTAATGCAGACGGCCAGGCGTGGTTAGACAAGACTCGTCTCAGCTTTATCCATCGTCTGCTTTTCATTTCTTCCTTGGGTCACGGTTTCACGTCTAGGCCTCCTCCAGCTTTTCTTCTGTGGTGTTTCCCCCCCCTCTCCCCTACATCCCCTGTTTTTTTCATGTATTGCATTGACCTCTGCTCTCTTCTATCCTTCACCTGCCCTTTCTTCTCCTTCACCTGGCAAGCCATCAGTGTTTTCTTCAAGGTTTCCTCCTGTTAATGTCTTTCTTCTTATACGCTTTCGGATGAAACTGCTTCCTCACTCGGTCGGGCTCCTAGAGACAGTCTGGCTGTGACCTGGCCTGACATGAGCTGAACTTGCGGTTGTGTGAAAACCTAGAGTGTAAATTCTCCATCAGTTGTACTAATATTAGTAATTTGTGTAGGAAAACACACCCACAGCAGAGTTTTGAGTCCTGTGGAAATTGTCCACATGCATTCCTAGTAATGTGAAAACTGCTCCCCTGGTAGCCGACACTGCATTTGATAACACGGTATGTAATGAATGCTCAAACACTTCAGGTTGACACGTCAATGATTTATAGAAGCGTTAATCTGCTTTCTGCTGCACGGATGAAAACTGGATGATAAAATCATTTTACACGTGTCTGTACGGCAAAATTTAGCAACATGGCTCCCACAACAACTTCTGTCATGACAGACGTCAAATTACAGTGATTTACTGACATAGAAAAATTGTCGCGGTGTCAATCGGGACAATTTGCCAGTGGAGAGGGAGGCTGCCCGAATATCTGCACTCGGTCCCGACCGACCACGAGGTCTGGCTTTCCACACGGGACATTCCTCTTCAGGTGGGGTCATCCAAGGTGGCGCCAAGATTCGTCGGTCCTCTCGAAATTGACAAGATAATCAATCCGGTTGCGGTACGGCTCAAGTTGCCTCGCACCGTGAGGATTCACCCGACCTTTCACGCTTCCAGGCTGAAGCCGGTGCACCAGAGTTCCCTGGTTCCTGCATGCCCACCCCCTCCAGCTACTCGCCTCGTTGATGGTGGTCCAGGGGTCTGCGATACCTGGTGGACTGGGAGGGTGATGGCCCGGAGGAAAGGTCCTGGGTTCCTGCGAGGTGGGGGGGGGGGGCTCTGTCACGGTGTCAATTGGAACAATTTGCCACACCTGTGACTCGTTCGCACACCAGACAATCCTGGACACCCGTGTGCAACGACCGTTTGAGGTCCGCGCCTGACTTTCCTGCGTTATTATTTTGGACTGATTTTCCAGCTTCGACCTCGCCTCGGCCCGTCCTGTTCGTCTCTGCCCCGGTATTAGACCCCCTTTCCTGACTGCATCGGCCTTTGCCTGCCCCTTGTCAGATTTTGGTTGCCTAGTTACCCGTTTGGACATTTTCTCCCTCAGTGGACGTTACCGCCTGTGATCTCTCCTCATGGATTATTCGTTCTGTGGAGGACTTTGGTTGTTTTGGATGTACCGCGCCTGATTCCTGTGTGAACAATCCGCCACTTTCGTTCTGCGACCTGGCCGCTGCTTTGATGAATAAAGACCTCCGTTGGATATCTGCGAAAGTGTGCTGCTTTTGGGTCGTTGTTGTAGACACACTTGTGTAACTGCCAGAACACATCGATAAAAGACTTCAAATGGACCTGGAGCTAATGGACTGGAAATCATTGTAGACATGATGGAGAAATAGAGCTCCCTGCACCCGCAGGTATGTTAAAAATAATTCATGCACATCAATCATACCACTATTGGGAATGCTGCACAAGAAATGAATTTTCTGTCACATCCTCAAAGACATGCAGAACCATCAGCATTTCAGTTAGCTCTTTGATGTTATTCAATTGCAAAACTATTGATCATCATGTACTCTGAGCATTTAAACAACCTTGAGCTGAACGATGACGTTGATGAAAGAAGCTAGGCTCCCGTCGCCTTTGGCTCTTTGGTCGGACTCGTCCCTGAAAACAGATCCTTCCCTGAGCTTTCCACTCTCACTCTACGGGGAGGTATGAAACCGAAGATCGAAAGCTTCGACAGCGCACAATTTTCAAAAACCCTGTTCTAAAAGAGCACATTCTTGTGTGCGTGCACGTGTCCCACGGAAAGGAGAAGGCTCCTACAGGGTTCAACAATGGCTGAGGTAAGTGGTGTGCTGCTTAGTCTGAAATGCATGTTAGTTTCAGTGCCCGGCTGGGTTCGCCATTAAGTAGAATAAGACTTAAAGAGACAGACTGCAAAAAAATGTGCTAGAAGAGACAAAATTACACACAGCTGAATAGCTAAGTAAATTAAGGGTATAACATTAAAAGAAATCGTGTGACTTATCCGACTAATGCACTTTAACACCCTTTCACCACTGCTCTGATACAGCTGGTTGTGATGCCTGCTGTGTATTATTGCGTGTTTGTCAGTGGGATGTCACGGCACGCTCCCTGGGGTGTGTTTGATCTGACTCACCCGCGCATCCCTGGGAGCGTGTTACTGTCCCTCATGCAGAAAGAAAGAAAAAACCAAAAAAAAAGCAGCTAAAAAATAAAAAGCAACACGGTCATCTGCTGGGCTCTGCCAGTTGCTACACAGCAAGGAAACAACATCAGTGTACTGAGAGTCACTACCTCCTCCTCTTTGGAAGAGCGCACGAAGGAGGACCTGACCTGGAACATAACAACCACGGAGGCAGTTAGAAAGGTACATCAGAAGCCCCACTTGCTGACAACGCTCAGGGGAGAAATGTTCCTCAGAAAGTCCTTGCGTCCTTCTACAGCTCCACCGTCCGGACCTCTCTGACCTGCTGCCTCTGTGTGGTCCTGCAGATGCACTGAGGCACGAAGCACCTCAGAGGGTCACCAACAGTTCACCGGCTCTGCTCTCCTGTCACTCCCTTCCTCTCCTCCTACTTTTGGCTCCTTCCTTCGGGGATCTCTGCAGCGAATCAACCGGTCCCATCCAGCCTTCATATATCCTCTCATCCACCTTCCTGTCCTCTTTCAGTGCATCCACTCACCTCTCTGCCATCTCATCCACTGCAGCAGGAAGGCCAAAAGCCCAGACGAACACTAGCCACCTGCAACACAGTGGCTACCGTAAAAGACCCTGGAACACAAGCACTAATGGACTACACAGCAGCTTGTTCACACTGCTGTACAAGCTCTCAGTGCCAGTAAAGATAACACCAAGCTGTGCTTTAGTGGGAGAGATGCCTGTGTGTGCTCCAACCTGGTCATTTAGTGTATTCTGTACTGTTAGGCTTTCTTTTTCTACTGAACTATAAGAGTGCACTTAGTTTTAATGTACCTTCTACGATTAAGTCATTCATTTCAGGGTCTTTATGGCAGTTTTGAA
>BJFM01000092.1:10039-31493 GCA_016586285.1 Arothron firmamentum
ACAGGATTGCACATTAATGTTGCAGTTGTCTGTAGTTTTTTGTCTTCATAGTCCTGATGTCTCGTCAGGAAACATAGATGTCAGGAGGTAAACAACTAAATAAGTAAGAAAATAAGATAACAAAATGGCTATTTATGGTGACATTACTTACTCCTGTATGTCTCTGCCATGGAATAAATGAATGGGTATAGAAAAACAGTGGGTATAACATTCGTCATTAAATCACACTTTCTGATTTTGGGGCCATCTATCCAGATGATATTTTCTGTAGGTTCCAGGATGTCTAATCCCGCTGTTTGGTGTGATCCTAATCTTTAGCCACAGCAGCTGCAACCCAGGTTATTTACACAGTGGCAGACGTATGCTGGAGTGACAGAGGTCACTATATTACCGGCGGCAGTCGTGATTTCCAGCCATATTTCACACATTCCTTCTGTAAAATTGCACCTGAATTAAGCTGAAATGGAGCCACAACCACAGCCTGTTTTCCCTGTAACCTTCCGATGGTTGGTTTTAATCTCAGACCTCACATGAACCAAACAACACAGCAGGTTAGCAGGTCATTGATTTAACATTGTGGGGAATCTTATTTCCTCCGGCTGCAGAAAGAATTCATAATATATGAAGAAGATGGGGCACAACATATGAAACATGTCAGAAAGGTGAAATGCATACAAAACATTGGCATTCACCTGTGCACCCAGATAATTCTCTCATCCACAAATATACAACTACACAATTTTTAGATGAAAATGACAAATCCAAAAAGACAAAAAAGGTGTGTGAACACAGACAGATAGATAGATAGATAGATAGATAGATAGATAGATAGATAGATAGATAGATAGATAGATAGATAGATAGATAGATAGATAGATAGATAGATAGATAGATGGATGCATGAAAAATTTCCAAAGCTTCAGAAAAGCTGGAGGCAGCAGCACGGATCCATATTAACTGCACAGCAACAGTTGAAAGCAACGATTTAACATCTGCCCAAATTTCACATCTGGCCTCCCCTTGGGTTCCTGAACTATTGTTCCATCAGTGTGAAATTCCATCAATATAAATCTGCGCTTTTCATTATCACAACAAAGAGATGGAAGCCTGGAGCAGCTCAAAACCGCTTCGCCTCTGGTCACGACGATGTGGATGCACAGCTGAATGTGTTCACAGCGAAGAAACGATTCAATGTCAGGGGGAACAGCGTGAAGCTACGTGAGCGAAAAAAGGAGAGGTGCGAGAAACTAGAGGATGGAGGGAATAAAGAATAAAATCCACAATTTGCGTAGCTGTTTGACCCTGCGAGGCATTCGGCTCAGCAGCAGCTGCATGAATAATCTAACATGTGTAATATTTTTTTTGGCTCAGGGCAGGATTTGCTGCATTTCTGTCTTTCAGAAAAATGAAAATAGTTTTCACTTGTGCTTTCAGGAACTTGGACACGAAGGAAATTATTGCATTATAGATTCAAGAAAGACACTTGTGTTTGAAATTGTACCTTTCCTTCAAATATTCCCTTTTGCAGCTTTTTCAGAAAAACAAGTGAAATCATTCTTAGTAGAGGTTGGATGAGATACATTTAAACGATGTCTCATCAGGGTCTGAGTTGTATCGCTGTAGCACAGGGTGGAAAAAAAAACAACAAAAAAATCCACACGACAGGTAGACTTTGTGTGGTGCACACACACACACACACACACACACACACACACACACACACACACACACACACACACACACACACACACACACACACACACACACACAAGATGCCCCTATTCAGTTTGAAACATGAAAAGCTCACACAGGTATTCCCAGTTTCCTTGAAATATGTACACAAAACATTCAAAATGCACAAGCGTTGTCAACCAAGTCAATTACCAGCCTGGCTAATGTTATGATTTTGGGGTTCCTCCAAACCCCCCGATATCGCATGGTACCGATCTTGTGAGCTCAATATTGTGCATCATATCGTAAGTGAATTGTAACTTCCCACTCCTAATTTTTGATCAATTTAACAGACTAAATGAGCTATAATTCCAGTATCTTAGTGAATATTGAGAGGAATTCAGCAAATTCATTCTAAATTTAGATTTAATTTAATGTTTGCAAACATCTTTTGAAGGCTCAGGGAACGTTCTGCTCAAATTAGAAAATGAGGAAATGTACATTAATTATGTTAGCACAACTAACCTACACATGACATCTCGATATTCATATTTATCTGAGTTAACCTGACTGGAATGGTTAAAATGTGACTTCAGCCTGTCTTCACCACCCAAACACGCTGCACACTTAAAAACTGGGCAGCTTGCACCAACTTAACAATTCTTCAGTTCCTTAATGGCTTCGCTAATGTGTTTGGAAACTCCAAATTCTATTTTAAACAGTCTCGTAATGTCTGTGTATAATCAACCAACAGGACTTTCAATTTGGAAGGCAAAGCAAAAAGGCTCTCATGTGTTTGAACCGCATGTGGGTGAAAACATCAAACTAAATGCGACGTGCGCGTTCTGATGGCTTTCGCATCAAGCAGTGGCTGCAGCCATCAGAGGCTGTGCTTCACAGCGTGCTGATTCACTGCCTACACATCCACTTCCAACAAAGTGTTATTGTGATAAAAGTCATCTCAACTAAATTTGCAGGCTACCTGGGGGGGCAGGGGTTGGCCACACACCGCTGCTTTGAGACTGAATGTCTAACAGCAGCAGTGCCGGCACACATAGCCGCCCGTGTTCTGCCTGTTTCCCTTCAACAAAACATGGCAAAGCCAACGAAACCAAAGCAAAGTATCCAAACCTGCACAGCGAATCAAAATAATAGTATAACGTTCACTTCAGGTGTGGACTCGGCAGTCCAAACCTGCCAAAACAGAGAACGGCAAAAAGAATAATCAGAGCAATAAGAGTATAAGTTAAAGTCGTTGTTCACAGGCTTCATTCCTGCAGTCTGGTGTCCTCGGTTTTCACCATCTTCAGACTGGTTTAACTGGGTACGGATCTCTGAAAAACAAACCCTCCCACCGTCCTTTCACGACACCTTTGCATACAAGTCTCGATATCGTGACTCTCTCGCCACATTAGACCGCCTCATTTTTCAAGTCCCAGTCACAGTTCTGACTACCTAAGGGCGGGTCCAGGCTGTGAAACTATTACCTGTACATCTCTGGGACTTATCTTCACAGCCATTTAGGACTAAAGTCAGTTCTGCACTTTCCACATGGTCTGCCTCTACCAACCCAACTACCACTGATCTTTCTATCACTATTCAGTTAACTCTAAATTATGCTGTCGTGTGGTACCCCTGCATGACCTCTGATTATTTTAATGCATGTCTGTATATTTTTGATGACTGATTAAGATCTTCTTATTCATAAGCTGTGAATGCTTTGCACAGTGAATCATTTTTCATGAGGTTTTCGAATGCACTGCACCATTTGGAATCATGTTGGTTTTGACCATGCATAAAAGGTTCTTGTCCAAATGTATGCCCTGTAGTTGGAGAATGTCCCCCCCAGCAGCTCCTGGAGGGCTTCTTTCTTTTAAAATTTGCTACGTGAGAAATAAAAAGAATAATGAGTCAGTCCTGATTACACAAAAATGACCAATTACTGAGTGATGTTGATCTTCTGTCTCAGCCTCTCGATTCATTTGTGCGTTCTTGTTGGGGTTTTTGTGTTTTTTCCCTCACTCTGCAGACTCTAACTGCAACTCTGCATACTGGAGCAGAGATTAACAGTATGTAGCATGAGGGAGAGAGAATGAACAACTGCTGTACGCGTATCAGTACGCTTCATTAGTGGATTATCAGAAGAGCAAGCTAGCAGATAAGAGCGACCACAGGGATGGCCAGCATGCAGAGAGGCGTCTGCAGGAGGGATGACTGGCTGCAATCAGAAGCACTGGCCCTGGCCAAGGAAAAAACAAAGGTGAAGAAGATCCAATAACCACGCGTGTTGAGACCAACATGGGACGAGCAGCATTTCCAAACAGAAATGATTTGGAAGCTCAACGTCCTCCTCTCGTTCATCATGAGGCTCTATCAGGTTCTGCCCGATGCTTTACCTGCAAACCCTCCTAGATCATTTTCATCAGTGCCTTTGTTCAATAAGCATCAATGTCATTCCTGACACGTTAAGAACAAATGTATAATTAGGGTCACGACGTCCTCTTCCCTTCTTCTTGCTTTTCCGCTCGAGGAGCATCGCGGTCAATCATCCTCCTCGAGCTCGCCCTACACGCTTCATCCTCTTCTCTCGCTAGTTCGTGTCCTCTCTCACTGCATTCCTTAATCTCATCTTTGGTCTTCCTGTAGGTCTCCTGCCTGGCAGTTCCACCCTCAGCATCCCTCCACCAGCATACTCACTGTCCCTCCTCTGTCCAAAACGTTTCAAAAAACAAAGAAACTCTGTTGGCTGAAGTAGTAAAGTTGACCAACAACCAACCAGACGTAGATTTTGATAGTGAAAAACCAGCGGTAGCATCCAAATATGTGGGCACATGTACAGTAAGAAGTAGCAGGACTACACTGTAGATGTATTTTATTCCTCAGTCATATTCCTGGACCCCCTACTGCTCTCTTCAACAAATCTTGACCGGCTATGCAGATCTATTTGGACAGCATCACATACGTTGACCTCATCTAAGCAATTCCTGATGCAGCTTTTCAAACAGGACCGTGACGACAGAACCGGCCACCAGAACATCGACTGAAAAAGTAAAGACGTGACGTAACAGAATGTTGCAAAGGTGAGAATAAAACCATTCCCATCCCAATGTCCACTTGTGTATTGCTGCATTGACAAATTTGGATTTTTCTGACCAATTCTGATGTGAAATACAGGACTTGTCAAGCTGTTCTGACAGTAAAAATGGCCCTGCTGAAGGTACCGATTCTGATGATTTGACCCTCGTCTTTGCAGTGACGAGTGCAGCAGAGGAGAATTCCACCAACTTGTTGATTGCTTATTTGAGGCCTGATGAGCACCAAAGACCTCCTCTGCAAAGCCATCGTGAGTGTGCGATGATAGCCGTCGTGTGGCATCTTACCTGATTGGAGTATCGCATGCTGACGTTGCGCTGGTCCTGACGGGGCACGTAGCGGTGAATGGGATCAATGTCTTTAGGGCTGATCAACTCATCCACTAGCAGGTATGAATCAACACACACAAGTTGGAACAATAGATAAATATGCACACAAAGTACAAAGTTATAAATAAGAAGTCAGGAAAAAGTGTGACAATTCAATACTGTGGGCCTTGCATACAAGCAACACAATAAACATGAAGCTTTTCATACATTTACCGTATTTTCCGGACTATAAGTCACACTTTTTTCATAGTTTGGCTGATCCTGTGACTTATACTCAGGTGTGACTTATATGTATATCAAAATGTGTTAATTCACAGTGACCAACATGACCAGGCAGTAAATATTACCTACAGCTGTGAGAAGGCGCTCTAGGCTTGTGGCAACTACCGGTAGGTGCTACTCCTGTACCACTGAAAATTAATTTAAACATTAGCTTAAAGACAACCGAGAAGGACTGAACACAAACACCCGTCAAAAGAAACTCCTCTTCACTGAGGATGAAGAATTCAATGGATTCAGTGAGATGGAGATTTTGGTAAACTTGCTAACCAGTAACCAGCTTGTTGGAGTCGTGAGCTTGTTATGTTAATTCTGCCTTTCCAGCCTCCCACGTATGTTCTTTATGCTGTTGTGTAGCTGAATAACTGTTAACGGGTTACGTTATCATACAGCCTGTTGTCCTATATTCTATTGTTAATATCATAACTTGTCTCTATGGATGAAATGTCTGTTCGTGGTCATGAATTTTGTAAAATACATTTCCCCCCCAAAAAATGTGACTTATGGTCCAAATGTTTTTTCTCCTTCATTTTTTGACTGATTTGACTTTTACTCCGGAGGGATTTATTGTCCGAAAAATATGGTAATAAATTTATTTGTGGATGCCGTATTATGATATATCTTTAGAATTGCCTACTGTTACACACACCAAAACAAAATGTCATCAAATATGATCTGATGGTTATTTTTGTAATAATTAAGAATGAAATGCGTTAATGAGAATAACTGGAATGTTTCGGTTTTCAGAGCAGTGCATCCTCCTACAGCACGCACACACACACACACACACACACACACACACACACACACACACACACACACACACACACACACACACACACACGTGTGTACGGAGCATACCCAGCAGCTTTGCAAGGTTGTAGAGAGCTTGACCCCAAAGGAAGATCTTTCCATCACGACCAGAGTTGCTAGGGAAACGCTTCTGGCTTCCATGTTTGCTCTGCTCCGCCTCGACAAAATCAGCTGGTACATAGTAGTATTTGGGGATAATGGCATGACCTGAAATAACAATAATAATAATAATTTTTTAAAAAAAGTACCAGTCAGTAGATATTTTGCTCCAGTTGTTTCATTATAACCTGAATAATCTAGAATACACAGATTTACAAATCCAGGTACTGTTGTGAATAGGCAGA
Source organism: Arothron firmamentum (assembly GCA_016586285.1). Classification (NCBI taxonomy): domain Eukaryota; kingdom Metazoa; phylum Chordata; class Actinopteri; order Tetraodontiformes; family Tetraodontidae; genus Arothron; species Arothron firmamentum. The sequence continues at coordinate 16,569 of BJFM01000092.1, forward strand.
GGAGTCAGTTCAGTGTTAAAAAGCCAAAACGTTCATAGCATTTTGGGGGTCTGTACCTTGCTCAAGGGTACTCTGACAGTGCTCTGAAGGTGTCCTGGCACTTCTCCTGCCACCAGCACACCTCCCACCTGACGTCTGCATCCTGGGCTGAACCAAGGACCTTGTGCTGCCCGGCCCAGCCCAGCCCCCTACAGACCGGGCCACCACCACTCCCGATTCAAATATTGAAAATTTTTACTGGCACCCAAGTAAAATCCTCCAGATAAGAACCTGAAATAGCTTCATTAACTTACTCTTTGCTAATTGTAATTGTCAAACTTAGGAGTCAAGCAAAGACATAGACTATAGCAGCGTCCACCAGCTGTCCTATATAGTCCAGACATTACTGGGGAAGGCAGCTAGTAAAAGATTCATACCCCCCCAGCCACTCACCAACCACACGGGTGGCTCCGTCGTGACCAGACCCGGCCACAGGCTCTTTATTATCCAGAGTTTTCCTGACCCAAGACTCCCCTTTTGTAATATTTTCTTAATACATGGTTACCACGGCACCATCCCAGAAACACAGCAGGTCAGGTGGAAAATGATGGCACCAGCTAACAAATAAACTTTATATATTAAAAGTTCTGGGTTCAGGATCAGGGAACAACAGATAAAAAGAGTAAAAGTACATTAAAGGAACATTGAAAGAAATGTAAGTATACAGGTAAAAACAATCAAAATTTAGCAATAATTAAATTAATGCCAACTAGACACTACAGTTAGGCAGAGGAAAACATTCTGTCATGATTTGCTTTATTTATTTTCTAGATTTACACTCTCTGGCAGACAGATTAAATCTTCTACTGACACCAAAAAGTTTTTTAAAAGCTAAGGTTAACTTCCAGATATGTAGCTTATCACAAGTAAACATTTGTGGTCATACACAGCACGTGAGGTCACTGATATCACTGCTAAAAGGAAAGTAACAATCACTTCTAATGGTATGACCACAAAAAAGATCTTGGCTTCCAAAAGTCCATTTCAGTTCAAAACCAACGAAAAATATCAAAAGAAAACCCCTTCTCTTTCAACAAAGACCAAATAAAAGCACATAATTAAGTATTATTATTAGCAGTATATACATAATGATACCTTTGATCAGTGTAGAAGCAACGACTTCAAATAACGCTGCAAAATATACAAGTCTGCTGTCCTTCTTGTTTCAGTTCCAGCTGAAAATATCAGCAAATTAGAGAAGACATGAAATCTGACCGCGTGAGCTCCTCAAATCAGCCATCTCCCCTCAAAGAAGCGCATGCAGCTGAAAACAGACGTCCACCTTTACTCATGAGGAGTTCACGTCAATAAACTCTGCTGGGAGCTTCAGTCACAGGAGGTGAAGTATAAATATGGATGCAGCGCTTAATAAGAGGAGGTTTTACATTGCCAGAGGGAAAGAGACACGAGAGATCTAATTCAGAAGCTCTGAATCGAAACATATTGAAATGCTAATTCTGATCTGATCAAGTGTGTGTGTGTGTGTGTGTGTGTGTGTGGGTGTGTGTCTGCACGAGTAGTTGTTGCACATACTTACCCTCGTAGGACTGGAAGATGATTGGCTCAAGGAGGTCCTGGTATTCTTTGACCTGAGCTTTATTTCCTCTGAACACACCTGTGACACACACACACACACACACACACACACACACACACACACACACACACACACACACACACACACACACACACACACACACACACACACACACACACACACACGCACAATTAACGCAAATTCTTAATAACCTATACATTTTTAAAATAGGTGTAAAATTTTAATATATTGCATCTTATATCCAATCGTTTTAGACAATGTATTTATATTCTTGTACAAATCACCACATGAGTGTGTATAATAGCAAACTTTATTTATACAGGTGAGTCAGTTAAAAACTGACATAGACTTCTCTAACCTAAAACTTGGAAGAAACCCAAACAGACAGGGAGAGCACGTGAACTCAACACAGGAAGGCCTGTTGGAACGGGGATCGAACCCACAACCTTCTTTATGTGGTATGTGAATAGTGCTCACCACCATGCCACAACCTGTTGTTTCAGTTTTTTTTTAATTGGTGTTTACAATGACTTTTAGCACCTTAGCACCAGCTGTTCACGTTCAGACACATTTTTATTTAGCTAAGATGACAAGCCTACAAGCAAAGTGGTGTCTATAGTAGATTAAACTACAAATTCAGAGAAATGGCCATTTAATGAAGGTCCATCTGTCCGGTCCCCTCTTTCCCTTCGGCTGTGTTGTTCTGCATCGGTCCCCGAGGGAACCATCTGTGGTTTTTCATCATTACATGCACCATTCTGTTCAGCAGGTGGTTCCTCATTTGTTCAGGCAGGTAACTGTGCAATGGTGATGTTCCGAAGGAATAAACTCTTGTTTTGGCAGGAAGCTATGGGATCATTTTAGCCAAGATGAAGCCATAAAACTGTGACTGAGGTGAAATAACATGCTCAGCTGGGCCATGCCTCAACACTTCTGCTTAAATATTCACATAGACTCAACATTATAATATTCTTATTTTACTCTGGCAGACAGCTCGTTCTGACCTCTGCCAGGGCCAAGTGTATGTATTTTATTTACATGTTACAACTTGTTAATTACGGTAAATCAGTAGCGATTAAAGGAGGCCCACGTTGAGTCTTTTTGGAACTGCAGTCTTTCTTTTATTCCAGGCTATTAAAAAGTTCCTAAAAAATAGATTTCTCATCAAATGCTGCACCCTGTCTGCTGTTTTTCCAATGGCCTCCTTCAGGTACAGTCATAAAAAGGCGTAGAGGAGAATAAGACTCACCATCAATCATCATGTAGATGAAAAATATGGGAAACTCACACTCGATGCCATCAAAAAGCTGGAGAAAGACAAAGAGAAAGAGGGAGAAAGTTACCGTTTTGGACAACTGGACAGTGAGAGGAAAACACACCTTCAGTTGCATTGTCCCCATTTCAAGCTGTATTCTTTCTTTTGAGGATGTCTGTGGTGGTGAGACATCAGTGACAGACTCACAACTGCAGACACGTGCAGAAAAAGGTCCAAGTGCGACCCGGACGACGGCGTCTTTGGGTTGCGGTGACACTTGATATTACCAATAGAGTTCATCAGGGACAGAACTAGCCCAGTACCCTCAAATTTAATCCCAGTGCCCTCAGAAATATTGCATTTTTAACTTTTTTCTCTCACAGATGATTTAATGGACTTGAAAGCAAAAAAAAAAAAGCCCGACACAAAAACCAAAGATGTGAACAACGCATCAGAAACAGACCCCTGCCCTGAACCGGTTCAATTCATCTGATTCCCAACATCTCCCTACCCCCTCCCTGCTGATTGTTGTAAGATCACCTTAATTGGTGTGTGTGTGTGTGTGTGTGTGTGTGTGTGTGTGTTTGTGTGTGTATCCAACTGTACCTAAATGACTTCATACACACTGTAGCTTTGGGGACGAGGTTCACTTTTTTTTTAGTTTTGTGGAACGAGGTTCATAAATCTGAACCTTCTCACGTGTGTTGGTGTCGCCACAGTGTGTCTGTGTCATGTTCTGTTCTGTAAGTGAGGCTGCTAAATTTGTACTGAATGATCCTAAACCCGAAAGCTCTGAACCTAGAAGCAAACCTCTGGTGTTTGATGTTGTGTTGCTGAGGCTGAGCAACCAGGGTTGAAGACAGGTGTTTGACTTTGTCCACAGGTATGACCAGTCACATGATGTCATGAGGTTTCCAATGTAATCCAGAAAGTGTCATGAACAGGCTGATGGATGGCTAAACCTTCAACTTCTTAAATACAGATCAGCTGAAAAGTTTGGCGTTTGAGTGAGTGCAGCCACATCCTCAATAATACCAACACATTTCTGATTTATTCCGTCTGGCCCATCGTTCTGATGAATATTGCAACTCAAGTCCATAACTGCATGTTAGCTGCAGGGGAGGCAGGGAGGAAGGGAGGGAGGGGAGGAGGGGAGGAAGGGAGGGAGGGAGGCAGGGAGGAAGGGGAGGAAGGGAGGAAGGGAGGGAGGGGAGGAGGGGAGGAAGGGAGGGAGGGGAGGAGGGGAGGAAGGGGAGGAGGGGAGGCAGGGAGGGAGGTGCAGCTTGGGCAGACTCAGCCATGGTAGAACTCCGCACAGCTGTTACCTGTTGACTAATGACGCTGTCTGTCTGTCTGTCTGTCTGTCTGTCTGTCTGTCTGTCTGTCTGTCTGTCTGTCTGTCCGTCCCTGCAGTCACAGCAGGACTGAGCTGTTGTTGGAGGAAGAAAGCCAGAGGGGAGAGATGTGCTCGGGGGAGCGGAGCAGCCGTTTCAGTTAACAGGACCATTGCTGCCACGCAGCGCAGATGTGCTCTGGTCTGTTGGGATTTCCACTCAGCACCGAGAGCTTCTCTGACTTGAATCTACATCCTGCCCCAACAGGAAGACCAACCATCACTTGATTTGCTTTGTATGAGTGTGAAATGAAACGGTGCCAGGCAGCGCACGTCACCGTCCGGCAAAATATACAGTCAAAACACAGCATTGCATCCGAGTTTGTTTCTGCTGCAGCCTCCAGGTGAGTCGAAGCAGACTGAAAAACAGCTGCTTCCATCAACCTGTCAGGATGGTGAACTTGCTCATCTCTCTCCCACCTCTGCCCCTCAACAGACCTCCACCTTTACACCAACACCACCCACCTCCACAGACCTCCCGGGCCCCCCGTCAACCATTCAGGTATATGTGTGTGTGTGTGTTTTGTTCAATGATACAGTTTGACAACAGCCATTCAGAGAAAAACTAAGAGGTTTTGAAACAATGAGTTTGTGTCTAAGATTCTATGTACAGTATATTTATATGTATATATTTTGAGCACAATGTGGGGACTTTGAAAAATGATATTTCAATCTCAGTTGAACATGTGAGGTTATAGAAAACAAAGAGTTGACAACCAAATCTAAAGGTTGGCAATTTAGCGGCTGAAAATGAGTATGTATGCCATCCTGGTGTCTGGTTGCTTTAATTGCAGTCGGTGTCCAAAAGAGAACTTTCTGCTCTCGTAGTTTCACCCATCCCGGAGCCGCTGCAAAGCAGCCGAGGCCACCGAGGCTGTGAATGTCCAGGGACGCAGACATTCTCCTGCAGAACTGATGAAAGGAGCATGAAAGGAGCCGAAGAGTTGTGTTTTGCCCACTCAACCTCAAGATGAACAGACCATAACAAAAGCCAACTGTACGGTATCTACATTTGCTTCCTCTTTTATTGCAAATATTGCCCTGTTACCACAGCAACAGCCTGCTGTTGGTGTGTTTTCAATCCATGGGATGATGATACACGGGTCCACCGGCAGGAGACCCGTGGACCCGTTTAAAGGGTCAGTGCTTCAAATAAATCCACATTCTTCTTTCCCAACACTAATTCTGCGTTCTCCTGACATCGTTTCATCCAGCACAAACATAAGAACACATAATTCACTTCACTTGGCTACCTATGATGGATTGGCCTCATTTGATTGGCCTGCTGACTTCTCTCTGATGTTTAGCTAGACGGAGCACATTTCCAGCATGGGTGTCATCAGTTGCTTGAGTCCCTAAACCAAATCCTCTTAAACTGCAGATACGTGCCACGCGAATGTAGTCACACACAAAAAAAACGACACAAACCCGGGCAGAAAAGGTGGGCGCGTACATGCCAGCATTAACAAATCCGGTAATTCTATGCCGCCTTGTTTACGCTTGCTTAAAGGGGATCGACGGAGGCAAACAGTGATAACCAGCCCACTATAAACCGCTTTTGTCAGTGAAATTTCATTAAGCTTTGAAAGAGATCAAAAGGGCGGCGTGTTTTATTGTTTGGAAAACCAAGTCAATCCAAAGTACACGCATGTGCTGGAGTGTGTGATACAGCGCACGAGCACGCCACTCATGAAGATCATACGCTGCGATTGTCTCGGCCCATATCTGATTGAGAGGAGAGGAGCTTGTTATCTAGCTGAGCGGCGTCAGTCACCGAGCATCTGCTTCTGTCGGCCGCCTCGAGCTCCTTCATGTCTGCAGGGTTCGATCGCTTCAAACTGAGCTCCGGCGAGCCTGAGAACCACGAATAATGAGAACCGACAATGATAGCGATGACAAGAAGATCAATGCAAGAGAAGGTGTCCCAACAGACAGGGTCAAAGCGGCGGACGGCTGCTGTCTGACTGAGCGGCGCAGCTTCCCTGGTGGTTTGTGCCGGAGCAGCTGGACTGATTGGCGAGGCTGTCCATCACACGGGCCGCTGCTCCGTCACTGTAAACAATCAGGGAGCATGGATGTCCCCCCTGCTGGGAAATCTCTCCGGTACGCTCGGCGTCTTCTGCTGGACGACCAGTGAGCAGACAGCGAGGACGCTTGGTCCCACGCTGCTTGTTATTTTCCCGCTTTGTGTTTATTCCCTCAGGGAAACAACATTTAAGTTATTACCGCTGCAGTGCAGGGACTCTGTCCTCTGTCAGGATCGTCTGAACAAGGTTTCCAATGTTGTTTTGATTAGTTTCTTTGTCCGAGGATGTGATGTATGTGAGTGTGTCCAGTGTCCAAAAACAGCCGTTTTAGTTCAAACACAATGACTGATATTTCCTCCTAAATGTCTCTCGCCACAACGCTCACAACAATGGGATCAAATCTATGAGGGTGCCACCTGGGCCGTCTGTTGTACCTGGAACTGCTGCACAGACTGATACAAATATAAATCTATACGCCAACTAAGTGGGAATCGGGGTATTGTTTTGCAGTTTGATGAACAAGAGTACAGTTTATTCATCCGTATTTGAGGATATTTCCGGTTAGTTTGGCTTATTACACCCAAATATCATCAAAGTGTTCTGCCTTATAACCAATTACAACATTTAACATAAGCATGGCTGTAGTGTAGATGCAGTAATTGAAACTAAGAAACTGCCAGAAACATTTACCGGTACATTTACTAAATGCTGCGTTTTTTTCCCCTCACCCAATAAATCTCAATAAATAATTATTTTACTTGGGAGATTGCTGTCGTCCTCTCATTTCCACTGAAGGACAGCACAAGCATCATCTACTGTGAACAGCTATTAGAGAAACAGGCTGTAGGGGCTCAAAGGCTCAAATCCAAATCTAAAAGAAGGGAAGTTTCCGTGAGAAGCTTTGTCCGTGAGCGCATACTAAAAACACATACAGGAGGATAAAAACAGATCAGGCCTGAGGGTCAAAAACAGCGTGGGCAGGGTGAGCAGGGTCCTGCACCGCTCCTGCACCTGCTGATAAGGATGCCTCGGATACATTGTTTCACATTGAAAATGATCGTGAACAGCATGAAATGTCAACACGACGATCTCATCCTGGAAAACTTTTGTGGAAGTCCAAGCCTTTCCTTGAAAAGAAAGGTTCCTACACAAATTAACCATGCGCTCGGAGTATGAGGTGACCTGTGACGCTGGAGTGTTGAGACTGATGAGGCCTCACGGATGACAAACATCACCTCCAGTCACCTCGGATGCGTTTCAGATCTCCACCCTGCTCTCCAGCAGCCTCTCAGACCTCATTAATGCTGTAGGCTTAGCTCCCAAGCTCTCGTCATGCACTGTCATCTCCACCGTGATCACAGGGGAGTCTAACAAACAACGGATGCGTGGGTATTCATATGCATATACGTGCAGGGGCACGGCAGTGTTCACTCACACACAACACAAGAGCAATGCTCGGACACAAACACACTTCTGAGCCGTAAACAAGGATTACATATTTATCAGAGACACTGTAGATTTAGATTCTTCAGGGTTGAAAACTGTGTTTTCAACTGCATTATGGTTTGATTGTTTTATTCTTCACAAGATTCTTAAACATGAATATTAACCGACACGCTCCGATGCACTCAACCTCCCTCTTACTTGGTTCTATTCACCTTCTTTTTGAATTTAGATCAACTTTTGTTCATGTATAAGTCTGTAAAGTCATTGCCCTGCGGGTGTGTTGCTCGTGTTTATCTCCCAGTGAAGGTTCTCATGTTCAAAACTGGCTGGTCTCTGTGTTGGGCTTGATTAAATGCTCAAAATTTAGGAATTACTCTAAAGGCCTGAAGGGAAAAAAAAAATAACCCTTCACAATAAACAAAAAGAAATTTCTTCCTTTCTACAGCACCCACCTTCATCTCAGCAGGCTTGTAGTAGCGTCGATTCTTGTCTTCATTAGCGGTTCGGTAGCCGTCGCGGAGGAAGCGCTTGAAGCCGTACCTGCCCCGCAACTTTCGCACGATCTTGTCGAGGGTCTGACCGTAGAGGGCGTCGTCATCCACGGCAAAGGCTGGGTAGCTGATGGTGGGAAGCAAGGCTGCGTCTGTGTTCTGCCAGAGGCCAAATGTTGCCGTTACACAAACAGGCTGTTTGACAATGTCAGAGTCTGAATTAGAAATTAAGCTGCTTAGCAAAACAGATTCAAGATCCTGTTTTCAGTTAACCGTCGTGGGCTCAAAGTGCAGACTCTCTGCTGCAATTTGATTCACATCCCAGTTGGAAGAACAGTTCAGGAATTACAGGTCTGGAACTTGCAGCCACCTCTTTATCATGTGACTCAAAAGCTACAAAGAGACTTTGTATAAAAACGGTTTCGAGGGATATTTCTGCTCAAGGCCTTGAATTAAACTTGGAGGTCTGCACTTTGACTGCATCTGTCGTTCCCGTTCAAATCCAAAATGGCGGTATGCAGAGCCCAAACCATGAAGACCGCCTCACTGGCCCCATGTTTCTGTGTCCGTCAGCGTTTTTACGTGCAAACATCAATGACCCGCTGGAGTCGACTGGGTTCCCGAGCAAGACGTGATCAGCTCTTGCAGGGAATCGCAGTTCTGCATTTTTCCACTCCTGCAGCTTCTTGAATCTCTCCTTCCGCAGTCACCTTTTCATTTTCAACATCGTTTCACGGTGCACCATCAGCACAGCACAAATATAGAGATTAACGACGATTTAAATGGTTTGTTGCTTGCTGGTATTTACTTACAAAAATAAGAGCAGTTTAGTTATTGTGTTTAATTAACCCATCATAGAATATACTGTTTTTGGGCTATATCTTAATAGATAACACACAGCAAATTCTATACTACGCTTTCACATGTGATGCATCAACAACAACGACTACACAGAGCTCACTGTTAAATGCAAAGTGTGAAGGACTCACGTGCGAGCGTGACTCTCTGGGCAGAAGGGAGGACAGGGTTTGTCTGTTCCTGTTGTGGGCATCCAGATCCACAAATATGACTGACCAGGAGCAGCCCTGCAGAGCAGAAACAGTCAAAATTGAGCAGATACAAACATTTGTCCAGCATTTATCAGAGGAAAGAAGCCCTTGACAGCCAAGTGGCTCCACTTGAAAGCCCCTCACTTAAGAGCAACAACGCTACTGTAAAATCAACCAGGCATTCGGAATTCTCTTGCTGTCTGAACAACAGTCAGGTAAGAGTCCTTCTGCCTCTCATCAAACATTTCCAATGAGGCTGCTACAGCGCAGCAGTCCACGGCACTTCAACACCTCCAGGCAGGTGCGGAGGGGGGGGGCCGCGTCTGCTTTTACGTCGTTGCGGAAGTGATCAGAGCTCTCTGGCCCTGAAAAGTTCTTCCACTCTGCTTCACCCATCCATCAGCAGTAGCTGGCTTAGTCACTTCTGCAACCTGCAAAGCCATTTCTAATGCACGTCCCATGCATTATGCATGAACAACGCTGGAGTATTTTTTTTTCCCCCCTTCCAAATACAAGTCTGGCCGATGCTTTTAGTCAAATCAGCAAGCTGTCCTGTAGCAATTTGCATAGTCTAGTAGGTGCTGGCCAACAACTTCACAGCTGCGTGTCAGAGAAAGGCCACTTTCCTGCTTCCGAAGGAGCGCTGACGGGCAAACCAGAGCGTAAGATGAGGCTTTCACATGTGACCAATGGTTCCTCTTTCTTTGTTTGTTGGATGTATTTCCCTGATCCTCTTTCCTGAATCTCCAGAGAATTAATGACGCTGATCAAAACACCTGAAATAAACATCCATTTAAGCAATCATCAGTCAAAAGGTTAATCACAGGCTGGAGCTGATGATGAGCTGCGATAACTGCCGACATGGTGGTCTAATCAGGAATAGTGCAGGCAAAAATGTGCTTTGGCAAAACAAATATCTTTTAAAAAACCCAATACTGTATTTACCGGGTAAATTCCACAAATGGCAAGAATAACCGCAATAGGCAATTATAACAACAGTCTCAGCACCACGGCAACCGGTCAGAAACCGGGCCTGCCCCCGGCACCGGGGGAGGCACGCTGAGGCAACAACAGTTTCCAAGAGACCGCAGTTACAACTAAAAAGGCTCTATCCTCACAGCCAGCAAGGTGACCTTGGAGGCGGGCTTGTGGTCACCGGTAAAGGCCCAGCCTTCGCAGGGGGTTGCGACTGTCCTCGTCCCAGCGTGACGTTAACTGAGGCAGCTTGCGTGATGGCTCATTCACTGATATTCAGCTCGGGAGAAAGACTGAGGGGACGCACTTGCGGTAGATTCAGGGGTCTCCACAGACACCCTAAACTAATAACTCTGCGTAATATGGGACCTTTAAAAAAATGATGGGGACGAGCACCTCTATCTTACTTCTCTGTCAAACACTGAATCACTTATATGGCCCTTCCTCTACAGGAATATGTCACAATGAAATCTCCGCATCACTCCATCACGGTCAGGATCTCATTCAGGAGAGAATTATCTTCTCTGCTTTGTTTTAGCAGTTGTGTAGCATGGCCTATTACTGTCTCCTGCACATCCTTTATTAAAGACTCTGACCGAGTAAAACGTCCGTGCCTCGATCTATATTAAATCCATCAATTTACATCCTCGTAGGAAAGAGCATTTTGCACAAATGTCAGAGTTTGCTCCACTAGAGCTTTGCTCTCTCTCTGCCTGTGTATTGTGTGAAAATGTCCAGATAATGGCTGAAACCTCCTGGGATTTTGCCATCCGGCCGTGTGAAGACCGCTCAGTGAACTGAAGTGTCCTTGTGGTTTGAGATCCATTTACTTCACAATGCTCAGGTGAAAGGATGAACCAAAAGGCTAACTGTGACACACGATCTGCAGTCAGGCTACAATCAAAGCGATGGGGGTGCAAAGGTGTTGCCGAGCTGAGAGTCAGCTGGGAAATCAAGATTGATAGAGATCATTAATAAGCAACTGGCTGGCCTGTAGAAGTTTCATTCCCACAGGGGAACGGGAGGAACGGTTCACAAACACACACAGACACACACACTTACAGAGACATCAAACAGCATGGATCATAAAGCAGCCATCCCCATTAATGGATTCTTTCCGCAAGCCAGCTCCATGATAAAAATCCATCGTGTGGGAGCGATTTTACCACCCATTATGCATCTGATCAGCAGAGCAAACTGTGATTTTAATACACGTCACGCTCATCCTGACAGCTCCGATCAGAAGTGCTCCAGGTTCAAGTGTTGCATGGAAACAGGAATAGTGAAGAGGGGAACTAAAATCACATGACAGGAGATTCATTTTCTAGTGCGTTAGCAGCTTTACGTATGCCCAATCTCTTCACGCCGTGACAGAATCAAACACGTTCCTCCAGAGATATTTACAAAGGAAATCCAAAGCAAATATCCACCGCGCTGAACAATCAATCACCACAAACACGTCGGACCCCTGGGCGGACTAACACGCACTCGGACTAATTGAGCAGCATCATTGACATCAGTCATTTATTAGCCGTGGCCTTTATTTTAGCACCTACTTCAGTGCCCTCAGGCAGGAGCTCCCACAGGGGAAACCTACAGCCTGTGTCATCTTCTGACACTACAAAACTAGAGGAAGACACACAAGTGAATGTTCCTACCTGGTTTCCAAACAGGTTGAATCCATTGATAGCTTCCAGAGCAGCTTTAGCGAGACCCACTGAGCTACAAGGATAAGAACATTTCCACATTACACAATATTTTACCAAGAAGGATGCATTGCAGAACCAGTGATTCAGCAACACCTATACTTGTGTGATGCAGACAATGATGCGTTCAGACATGAAACGACCCGGATTAAATAAAGCTTGAAGGCTCTTAACATTGTGCAGAGTGTGAATCACTTTAATAATAATGAAAAGAGTTCTCGTTGGGCAGCCACCGTGATTGCAGTATAGACTGAGAGTAAAACAATTTCACTGTCTTGTTGTTTCTCTTTCCACTCTGCCAGATTTTCCTAGAAAAGAATTAAAATGGGAGAAGAAGTTGACAGCAGTGCAGTGATGGCTGGCTGCTGATCTGCTGACAAGTCTAAACGTGCTTGATTCCATTTGGGAAGCCAGAGCTGATGCTTCAAATTTAACGGATGGCCGGCTGAACAACCTGAAGAAGACTCCTGCTTGAAATGGGTGGATGAAACGCACAAAATACTGATCAGTACGGCCATCTCGCTTCACGTCACATGATGATGCAGATGCAGGAAGTGATGCGGGAGACATATTTGTAGAGAGGGAAGATACAACCTCAAGACTTCACCTTCATTGAGTTATTTACTTAAAGGTACAATGTGTCACCCCCTCCCCACCCAAAAAAGTAAATATGCAAACACTGTATTTGCTTCCCTAGTGACAGATGATATTCGCTTCAAACAGCATTTATTTTGACACCCTCATACTGTCAGGTTGGTTTCCTCGCGTCATTTACAGGAGAATCTGACAGGTTAAATAAAGTGTCTCTTGTCACCAGAGGTTACTATAATGAATTGTGTGATTTGATTTGGGTGCGTAAATAGCTGGGTAAAAATAAATAGATTTGTTCCTGCTGATCCCCACAGAAACATTCCTGCCCAGAGGCATGCTGGGAGTTGATATGTTCAGCTTGATGATTTACACGGCTCCAGCCCCACTTCCTGTTTCTGTTCAGCATGTTAATTGGTTGCTGTGTGTATAAGCCCGTTTGCTAAAAGTGGAAAACCAAAGCATGACCTTGAGGGGGGAGCTGCAAGAAGCACAACAAACAGAGCTCCTTCACGTCTTCAGATCACATTTGCTATCGTTTCTTCAGGATATCTCGGTAAGCTGCTGCCAATAACCTCGTATTGTGAGGCACAAGAATACTTTGCAGAGATAAGCTATGGCAGAAGCTGGAATCTTTACCGAGACGCTCAGAAGGCAGAGGGAGGCCAGACCAACCTTGGATGAAAAAATCAGTTAGGAGCTTGAAAAAAAACAAACAAACAAGCAAATTAAATCTGACCTCAGTGGCTATGATAGTCAGAGTGGTCCCAAATCCTAATATTCAGAATACAGTGGCATAATAAGTGCTAGCTTTTTTACTTGTCAAGCAGAAACATGTAGAGCGAGTGAGCTTATTTCTTCATCTGCAGATAGAGAAATAACACCTGGGCTTTGCTCCATTCAACTGTGTAAAACCTGTTATATTGCATTTTCACCTCATTTTAACATCATAAAAGGAGTCGACAGGCAGCACCGAGCTTGATTTGTGTGAAAATGCTGGTCAGAACATGGTTCTGCCTTCGCAGGTTCTTACTCTCCCATAAACTGGCAGAAATGATCAGGTGATTAATTCCCACTTTAAGTGCAGTAACATATTTAAATTCCATGCAGGTGCTGCTCTGCTTTAACTTGATTGCAACTTGATTGCTTCTTTTTATTGATGGCAACTAGCTCTAAAATGGATTAATGAGACGGGCTTTTAATGCCATCTCCATCATCTGTCTGATTATAGGCCGACAGTGTCAGCGGTTAGAACTGTAAGAAGGTCTGTTGTCGGCCCTGCTAATTCCCTCCGTTGCTCTGGTGAAGCCCCCCCGACGCAGGGAACAACCTCGTCAACCCCAGGTCACTTTATCCTTGAGGAAACCTTCAACCCACACAGGTGCTCTCTGCGGGAGCAAGAGCGTCGGAATTCATTCCTTTAACTGACTCCTGGCTAAGTGTAATCTATAACAGCGGTCCCCAACCCCCGGGCCGCGGACCCGTACTGGTCCATGGCTCATTTGGTACCGGACCGCACATAGAGAATAAATAAGCTATTTTATTTTGTTTTATTTATGGCTCACTATCAAACGCATGTTTATTATTATATTTAGAAAACACCACAGTTTTCATGACGGTCATGTCAGGTTCTTTTGTTGGATTTATCCGCCAGATCTTAACGACCGGTCCCTGAAATTACTGTCTGACATTAAACCGATGCAGGGCGCAAAAAAGGTTGGGGACCGCTGCTCTATAAGACTTCACGTGGATGGTTAGATGTACAGGGAAAAGAGCAAAAGTTGGTTTCCGGCAGACAAAAATGAAACTTTTCTCGTCTCAGTGTAGTTTGGAAAAGGACTCTGTTGGCAGCAGTGATAAAGGTGCAACCTCTGAGATGAATCCGAGGGAAAAGAAGGCAGAAGAGTACATTATTAGCATGTTGCTGAGCTTTGGACAGACCTGGAATGCAGCTCGGTGCTGCCGTTGTTGTATTTGCTGCCTCTCTCCCACATGCCATAGTCAGGCACCCTGTAGGCTCTTTCCACGCAGTAGACCAAGTTCTGGATAAAGGAAACCTGCACAAAGAAACAGCACCTTCATTACGATGGATTCAAACTAAGAAAACAGCCACGGACCAAGCATCAGAAGACACGGCCGCCCGTGACAGTGAAATGACACAAAATACAACATCCAATTAGTTTAGCAGCTTAGCTGCGGTAACAGAGGCGTCTTTGACTTCATCAGCCACCAAAACAAAACGACAGCCTTGTCTGCTCACAGTGGAATCAACAAAGCAACACTGGCTAAAGACGTGGAAAATGAATGTATGGCGCCATGAAGAGTCATCAACACATGTAAATAAATACGAAAGCAGAGCCAGAAAATGTGTTAGCTCAAAGTCACTAAAGTATTTAAA
>BJFM01000093.1:8555-19281 GCA_016586285.1 Arothron firmamentum
TCTCTCTCTCTCTCTCTCTCTCTCTCGTCCAGATCCAGACTGCTGTATGTTCACATGAGCTGTTACCCTGTGATAACTGGCAGCTTTAATGGAGGCTGAAGGATTGTGGCTTTTGTGCTCTTCCCCATTAGATTTACTCATTTAATTTGAATCTCTGGACAGTTCAGCCCTTTGGAACAAGTCGGCGAATGATCTGCAGCATTCATTTGGACAAAGAGAATTTGTCTTGCACCCTAATAGTCAGAATGTCAGAAAATAGAAAACCGAACGGGATGATTTGCTCATCGCTTTGATGAAAAGGAAGAGAGATATTTATTTAAAGACCTGAGGAAACTCCTGTTTTTGATCATATGTCCGTATCAGACTTGGCACTATCCACCTCATTTGGTAAACTGTGTTTGCACAGACTAATGACAGAGAGAGGAAGTAAGTTCTAGCTAGTTGGAGGAAAAGAGATGGGACATGATTTAAATAGCAATTTAGAGAACACAAAGTAAGTTTCAGGCCAGTATCTCAGAGTTAATAGTCTGGTAGTGACTCAATATAGCCAAACATACTGTTTGTATTTAAAATGTAGTACAGTAATAAACTTTCAATTGTTTTTTGGGGGGTTTTTTTTTAAGATCCTCTGATGTATGCACGCTGAGTTGCAGTTGCACTGTGATTTTACCATGAGAAGAATGTTGATTAACACATTATCAGTGCTTTGGAAGCCGTCTGTCTGGAGAAGCATCTGTGAATGCAGATTATCCCAGCAGTGGGACTGTTTACTGAAAAACACACTCACACACTTCCTTATACATACATATTCACCTCCTGCCAGGATACACACGCTTTTAACACACACACCACCCAGGGAGCAAAGCTGGAACCAAATTGTTCTGCTCTGTTCTGCTTTAATTGAGGGTAAAATCAGGTGGCTCTGAGTGCATCTGGTTAAAAATCGCAGCCCCAGCGGATGCTAGATGTAATTAATCCTTCATCATAGAAACGAGCCACTGTTCTCCAACTAAACAACCTTGAAAGTTGGAATAGAGACATAGCAGGGATGAAAATTAAAAGCCATGTGAGAGGTTCTGCAGTCTAACAAAGACATCAGCCAGAACAGAGTGCACAGGTCGAAGTTTGTCTTTTTTTAAAAATGATCGTACACTGTCTCATTACAAAAAAATAAAATAAACATATAAAAAATCGTAGATTGTTTTTATTGTTGTGGTGAAAGAGGGATGGCAAAATGGCTGTCGCCCACTTCTCCTTTCTGGTCACATATCTCTCTCATCTCAGTCCTCTGTTTACATATGAGTTGTGGCCAAGGAAGATGGAGAGGAGAAAATTATGCTCAGTGGGACACTCGGAGGATCCAGTTTGAAATTGAAATGAGCATGAATCACTCAGTTTGCTATCTGTCCAGAAACGGCCCTCAGACTCATTCTGTCCTCCTGTTCCCCAGAAAAAGATAACAGAGGCTCCTGTATTCGATTTAAATGTCCATTACTGTGTGACTGACAGGAGGTCCTTTTTACAGTCTCAGCAAAACAAAACCATTTCTCTCTGAGGACCGGATTTAAGTAAACACCGGAACAATCCCTATTCATGCCCACTTTTCCCAGTGAACCACATCACAGCTTCAACAGCAGCTTTTGTCCCTGTCAAGTCGTCTTAATGCACTGATGGAACATTGCCATTGTAACTCTTTTCAGCCAGTGTGGTATTTTTTTTTTTTATTATTTTTGTTTGTTTTGTGGTCAAGGTATCAGCCATCAACAACACTGAATTATCTCTCAAGCTGCAGACTATAGTGATATGCTAATATCATTGTTTCTTAACATAACCAAAGGTTTAATACTTATATATTTAATATTGATTTAGACATGTCTACCAGGTATATGAATTTGATTTTTCTTTTTCCATGTTACACTTGTTGAGTCCGCCAGTGACTTCTTGTGGCTTCTTTTTTTTTTTTTTTTTAGCCCATCCAACCAGGGTTTTGCCAACCACAAAAAAATGTCTTTCTTTTGATCCCTCAAACCTGAGATTGAGGCCTGGGGCATAGAGTACTGTCACATTTAACCTCTAAGGAATTAATATATACGATGTCTTTTTTTAAATACATCCCTGAGGTTTGGTAAAGTTGTGCTGCCATGATTTCCCCCAAACAAAGAAGCAGCATGTTTTTGGTTAGTATCACTAAAAACAACTTTTGTGTGAATAATTCAGAATGGTATGTTTATTTTCCCCGAATTAAATATGAGAAAACTGTGTTAAAATATAGTGACAAGTAGAACTTGAAAGCAGAAAGTAGGTTGTGTCATAGAGTGATGTGGTATTTGGGTTTCCTGATCAGACCTGAGCCGTTTTCCTGTGTAGTCCAAAACTGGACACGCGTTCAGTGTGACCTTTCAAACAATTAAAGTGGATCTGACTTTTCTTTCACTGTCTGTGCTGGTGGGAGCAGATATTGCTTCAATGGGCAACAACAAACATGACAGACAGCAGTGATGGAGGAGGAAGCAGTGGACTTTAAATGTTTTGGGGGAAAAAAGTAAAGTTGTTTGGTGCTTGTTATTGGGAAATGTTTGACCATTCTTTTTTTTAAATCTCCGTTAAGATAAATAATTTACTCAGATTCATTTTTATTGTTATTATTTAAGTTAAAAAGTTAATGTTTTAGATGTTTTAATCAAACTCCTCTTCATTGTCAAACTCATCGTAAATGCCCTTTGAAGATTTTGCAGGGTCTTCTCTGTGTCTCCTACAACATCGGCGATGGAGACTACAATCTAACCCTGCCCAAATATCGCCTCGACAACGGTGAATGGCACGAGGTCTTCCTTGATCGCCATGACGATGAAATGATGCTGAAACTGGATGGTGGCGGAGGCCAACGAGAGGTGGCCGGATCACAGGGTCGAAGCAGAGAGATCATCATAGACCCCACGGTGGTGATGCTGGGAAATACCTTCCCGTCTGGAAACAACAAGAGCTTCCAGGGTGGGTAACACTTGTTTCCTCATAATAGTAATGATGCTGAATGTTCTGATAACTGAAACTCACTGAAAATATCTTGTTCAAAAAGCATTGATATTGTTGGTGAATTGTATTGTCCAAGAATATTTAAAAGGAAAAAAGAGGAGACCTTCCAGGCAACCAGACATTACAAAAGCACACTATAGCCTGAGTCTGGAGTTCTTTTCAGCACCTCTCTCAGTCAGAGTGCTTCACTTGACTCCACGTTCACGCTTTGCAGCTGTCAAATACGTCTGCATGGAAACAGCTGGAGGCAACAAGGACGTGTCAAATGGACAAGTTCTTTAATGTCACAGCACATAATGATAGCGACACTTTGTCAGCGCCGACATTTCCAACAAACTTTAGCATTTTATTATTCCGAACTTTCCGAGATCCCAGACTGAGGCCCTACATGTGTGAGACTGCTGGGCACCATCTTCTCCCTCTGCAGTACTTTTCACCTTTCTGTTAACTTGCCTATCCATCTCTTTAAGTATTCACATAATTGAGCACAATTTGGTACAAAAGTGTTGTTTTTTTTCCATCATCATTATATTGACTTTTGTCATGATACATAACATTTTGATAATGTTTCCCCTGTGTTTAACTTCTGGATAGAGGCAACCATTAGCATCTTTGATTGGGTACATTTTCATACCTTATTTTGCCAGGTAAAGACCCTTGAACCCTTGAATCCTTGTAGTGAGCTCTGTAGTAGACAGAGGCAGGACCGGTGCTGAAACATGTGGAACCACAGTGAATGCAAAAAGGGACGACCGAAAACAACGTTGGAATGATGACAGAATGGAGAAGAGGACAGCTCACTGAGAGTGCTCAGTTGAGTTTGACAGTCAGAGAAGTAGACAGAGCTCTGCCCGAGGCATGAAGAGACAATGCATGTATCGACTGAATGGACTTCAGAAGCACTTCTCTTTAAAAGATGCGACAAACGTGCTGGTAAAGGTGTGCGCACGTTTGTGTGTGTGTGTGCGTGTGTGTGTGTAGTGAGAGTTGTTGGATATATTGCTCAAAGCGACACAAAATTCATCATCACAAGACTTTATCATTCTTTTACAGGTTAATGTTTCACCTTTCGCTGTAGAATAAAGAATGTTGGATTTGTGATACTATGAAATAAAAGGGATTGCAACGTGGATGGATTATGTAGATTGTGGTGTTGAGCAACAGCTAAAAAATTTTATCACCATTTTAAATCAAATGTATTTGGATAAGAAGTTGGGCTCAATTGGATCAGCCCAGCTGATTATTCATAAATTAAGCGATATTTCTCATGTCAACAATATTTTACTAGTAAAGTAAAAACCACACCCTAAATGGTGTTTGTCAGCAACTCATCAGTCTCAGCTGTCGTGAGTGAAACTCTAAAATCAGAGTTTTCTGTCTGCAGGCTGCATGAGGGATGTACGCCTCAACGGACGTTATTTGCCACTGGACAGTCAACCGCGAGATGGGGTTTCCCAGGTCAGCGTGCAGGGGCTTTTTGTTGGGTGTTCATCTGACTCCTGCAAGAGGAACCAGTGTAGCCCTCCCTTCATTTGTGTTGACCTATGGAGAGTGCATGAATGCAGGTGAGTCACCTGCAACTGCAGCATCCAACAGATTCACACTTACATGGGACACATTTTGACATATGAGCATGAAAACACAAACGTGGAAAACGACTAAACCAACCCATCAGTGCCTTTGGCTGGTGATCACACCAACAAGATGTGTTCTGAAAGAATCTAGTCCCGAACAAGCTTGGGAACAAGCTTTCATGTGGTCTAAAAGAAATAAAATTGGCCGATTCAGAGAACAACTTGTCAGCGGGAGAATATCCAGCCAGTGATTCTCCTCTTATTCTCAGAAATTCAGATTAGCTAACATCACTAACTAACCTGTAACATTTTTGGTGGACATGTGAACATAAGTAACATGTCCTCAGATGAGTGCAGCATTAGATATCGTTATCTTGGCCGTAAAATCAAAAAATGATTGTCACAGTGTCGTGCTTTGTGTCTGAATACATGCTGCAGGAAGAGATAACCTAAACGAAGTCAGGCACAGAGTCACAGAAATGTAGCGTGAACATTCACAATTAAGTTTGTGCCAAACTGGATAATTAAAAACGTTTTAAATTGAGATGAGCACTGTTTCCCTCTTCACTCTGCCTGCGGGACAGAAAAGTACCCTCTATCATTGCTTTATGTGTCACCGTTCTGTTTATAACAGAAAAGAAGACCTAACCAACTCACCAGACTTTTCTGTAGTAAAGCTGCAGTTTAACTGCTTCCCTGCTAACATTTTTTACTTTGGAGCCACAGAGTCCCCAGTCGATTATAAAAGTGGGCTCATTCAAAATGAATGAAGAGACTGTTTTTTGCAGGCGGTGTTATTGTCAGTCCAATGAGCCTTTTAAAAGTTAAACACCCCAAAGAGGTAGCATAAGTCATGTCTCTGGCTAAAAGGTAATGAATATGAACATGAACCCATCTGCTCCAGACACTTCACTAAATGCCTGAAGTGTTGCATGGAGTCTGCAGCCCTCAGAGCTTAATGTGATTGTGCCCCTTTGAAGTTTCACATCTGTTTGACTTTGTGTGAGTTTTTTTTTTTCCTGCAGAAAATAGAAAGTATCATCCGAGAACGTGTCACAGGTACAGATGAAACCGAATCAAACACAGAGCTTTTCGTCGCATCCACTAATCTCTCCAATTTTTCTGCTTTTGAAAACAGCAGCCCGCTTTCAGCCTGTGCAGCCTATTCACTTTGAATCATCCCCAGTATTCCTCCCTCTGGCTCGCTCACCCAAATCATCCATCCAATCACCAAGGGATTTATTTATTTTATTTCGCTAGTGTCATTTATTTTCTGTCTATTCCTCCATTTCATGCTTTCTTGTTTACAAGGTGCATGAGAGTATCGGTACCTTAAACTACACCTAAGGCCACAGTCTGGAAACCTGCAAACCACAGGGCCATAGATGAAGTTATTCTGTCCAGTAGGTGAAACAAGTGGCCAAGAGAGGAAGATTAGCCCAGAGACATTCAGAACTTCCTCCAGATAACTTGTAACATCTAGCTAGCCACTCTAGCTTTCAAGAAAGTAGATTAGTAGGCGTGACTATCTCAAGTTCGATGGAGATCCCCGTCCTATCCTGGATTTCAGAGGAGATAACATCTTTAGAGCAGTAAGACCATTCCTGAACATGGTTTTTGACTCCCATAGTGTGACTATTATGATGACTCCAAATTTCAAAAATCTACCTCAACTACTTCCAGTTGTAATCCCAAGCCAGGTTGGGCTTTCCCATTGGCCTAAAGGCACATTTTGCATCCACTTGTACCTGCAACCTTTATAAAGGTGTTGGGTTGTTGGGCTGCTGTACCAAAAGGCTGCAGGATCAATCAAGGCTGGACAGGCCATTGGTTGTCCCAGAACATAAACATGCTGGATCTGAGTTGTTCCAACTGCACCACAGTCAATTCTGCCAAGGCTAACAAACCACCACTTTATTGTCTGGACTGACAGCACATTGATATCACCTTCCATCAGCAGGGAACCCAGATCCAGAAGAGTGGAGACTGTAGACAAATCCTATGGAGGCCAAAGGTTTGCTGGTACTGTGGGTTTGGACATGGAGAGTGCGGCTTCATGAGCCCTGTAGCTGAAGCGTTATTTGCTTACAAATGTCACATCCTGTAATATCCTAGTGAATTTCATGAGTTAACCATCTGGATGTAACAAGCACTCCCTTCTTTAGAGACACTGGGGATAGGTGCAACGTCTGTCTAGAATAGGCAGCATTTCATTTGCTTCCATCTTTGTTTGTCAGCTCTGTGCAGAGTAAACGGCCATTCCTTTCATGGCCTTTGTGTCTCCCGGCATCTTTTCTCTGTCCCATAGGTCAGTCTTGCGTTCTTGACTGACCAAAACTGCCCTTCACCTACAAAGACTTTATACCTCTACAGGTTGGACATTTGTAAATATTTCGTTTGAGGTTTTGTTGTAAAGTGGTTACCCTGTGTGGAACATATAACAGCGTCTGGAGATGACAGAGAATGTAGTTACTCTGTAACCTTGTTTCGTAGTGAAGTTGAGTGGAAAGACATTTCAGTCAGTGGCAGACCGGCACACTTGCTTTGTACAGAAACTTTGGGTCGCGACCAGCAAGCTGTGTTAGAGAAATAGTCAAGAGGTAGGGTGTTTTTTTTTTCCATTTACATGGAAGCTGAAAACATAGTCTCTTCACTTTGAAGACTCTCTTCACTCAAAGTTACATTATACAGTATGTCTTTATTGACATCATGAATTGCTTATTTTGTCTCGATTGGTTTTTAAAGCTAAAAATCGAATTATAGCCTAACTATTGTTAACCAGGTAACGGTCTGGCCTTAGGTTTGCGAGTATGACATTATACTAGTTATTTAGCGGGAACATTATTTTGTTAATGGGTTTGTCCACATCACTGCACCAGCAGCACCAGCGAGAGCAACATGCTAAGTTAATTTTGTCTCCCTTACATATTGAAAAAGCAGTGGAAAGCAATGGGTTATTGTACTCAGTCTGCGATCTTCTCTGATCTTCTCTCCGACCTCCTGTAAACCGCCTCTGCAGAGAAGCCTGTGTCTAGTGTCCATGGCTTCAGTTAGTTGTTTCTTGCACATTACATCTGCCACTTTATAATAAACTACATGAAAGCGATTTGTTTGTATCCACAGACTTATTCCTTCTCTCTAGGTGTAGAGATAGTCATGTCATGTAAGAGTCATGTAGTAGGTCGCTTGTGCTTGTGTTGCAAATGGAGGAAATCTTGCATGTTTATTCTGTATTCTAGTGTAAGTAGTGGCAGATTAAAAGCATATGACGTCAAATGACAGAAATTAGAGAAAGACACTAAAAGGTGTTTATTTTAATATGTTCTTTGATATACGAGGAGTAAATTTATCAGCAGTGTTGTAAAGGGGGATGGAAAAGTTGTGAGTCAACCGCATTTATTCCTCATACCACTGGAATGCTCAGTCTGGTTCTGCTAAGTACAAACTGAATGGGATGCTGAATTAATGGGCTCATAAAATGTTTGTTTGAGCTGTTCCACCCAAATGAGCTTTTAATTATAGTGATGCTGTCTGCAGTGGGACACACAATGTGTCCCCGTCTGCATGAAATCATTCTTGCTGGCGTCACAGTCAGCATTTTCATCTCATCCACTGCAGCCCCGACTGAGGAGCAAAAGCACCTTTACTCCTGTGGCAAAAATAATGAGCCTCCTCCCAGAAAACTGGATTAGTTCTTACACACAGAATTATGTAACTTCCACAGTAATTGAGTTTAGCACCTTTATATATTGATTGTGCCAAAACTCAAGTACTTTATGTATGAGTGTACTAGTTTTCCTGTCTTTTCCCTTATTTTTTTTTAATAGATGCCCCCCTGGTCACATGATCCGAGCGAATGGAACTAAAAAGTCCTGTGTTTACACCCTCTGTGCCACACGGCCGTGTCATCGGGGGACGTGTGTGGCCCAGTCACCATCAAAATTCACTTGCCACTGCCCTGAAGGTTACAGAGGACGCCACTGTGAAACAACGCTGGCCGTCTACCGGGAGGACGTGGGCTTGAGCTTCAGCTCTCTCTTCGCCATCTGCATCTGCTTCATGGCCTTGCTAGGTAGGCTGAGCACCCACTGTGACGCATACAGGAGTTTTGGCACACGTGATCCTTATGAAAACACATTTACATTGTTGAAGCCAGTTAAACCTGGAGTTTGGGAGCTGCTTCCTGTGCCGGGTCCAGGGTTCACTCAGTTTTACTCTGATCAGTGCAAGTCCTGAACATTTGTATGAAAATAGACCTTATTAGAAGAAATATTCACAGTAGTGTGATACAAAGAAAGCTGACGACAAATTGCGGATTTTAGTTCACTTGAACCGAAACTGCAAAGGGAGGAATGGCAGCTGTTAAAGGCCAGTGGTTGCTTAGCAACTAATGCCACATTGTGCTCGCGCCGTTTGGGAAGGTTTCTGTTTAGAGGGAACAGAAGTCATCACAGAAAAACACTGTGTGTCTGAGGGGGAGATGTTTCACATTAAATGGATCCATTTACTGCTTCTTCACCCTTGCTGCCCTCGCCAACACTCTGGATACTGAAACTGCTCCTCAGCCATCAAACGGACAACTTCTGCAAGGGGCCCTGTTGTTGTTTATCAAAGCTGTGTGTCTCCTGATTCAGTTCATTATATACACACACTTTTTTCTGAACTTGTCTGATTTTATTCCTTGAATACCATTTTGTCCTTCTTCTCGATGTTCTTATTTGCCAAGGATGCGGAGTACTAACAAAGTCCCTGAGGTGCGCGCAGAGCGTGTTTTCAGAGCGGTGGCATGTTGCTGTCGCTGAAAACGCGATCACCAGCACAATTAAAAGTGGTAGCAGAAGCAAACCGATAAGATGAGTGCAAAGCGAAAGAGGAGGTGGCAGCGGCTGTCTCAGCACAGCGAGGGAGTGCAGGTTATTGCGCAGAGATAACGCTGGCAGCGCTGAGGAGGGAAGTGTCCTCGTCACACTGCCGCCGACCGGGTCTGACGTCTCGGTGGAGATAGAACGAACCCCGCCATCAGACAGAGGATCACGTCTCCGTCTCATCTCTGAATTTCTCTCTTCAGACTCGGTGCTGTGAGTCAGTCAGATCAGGTGCAACGTCCGCACTTGATCCCACGGCTCTCTGCTGCATTTTAAGTTTTAATTACTTGATTTGTAGGCGGGTAAAGTTCTGTTTACACGGACCTGCTCAAGCTGAGATCAAAGCTTCAGGGGCTTCAGTAGTGATTGAATTCAGCGGAGCGTTGCTGCTACATCCCTTAAGCATTCTGAAATATAAATAGCAATATCAAGGTGGCTGTATGGACTTCATGTGTTTAAACAGCGGGAGGAAAACTGCTTTCTTTCTGAAAAGCCGAGGAAAACACTGCTTTTTCAAGGATTTCTTTGATCAGTAAAGATTCCACTTCATCGCCACAATCTTGATCTGTGTGGAGATTGAGTGACGTGACTTAAGCGCTTTTTAATTTTATGATGACATTGATGTCAGAGCGCACAAAACATTCATTCATCATTATTCAATGTTAATCATTTTGACTCTTTGTAATTACTCTTTTTCAGTAGAGTCGGTTAATGACACATCTCATCATGCAGCTCTGTACTGCTGATGTGAACCCGTCTCGTGCACTGGACACAGGAAGTCACCTTTCTCACGGCTGGTTGTTGTTGTTGTTGCACAATTGTCAGGGTTTTTTTTTCTCCTCGCTCTGACCGTCAGTATTAAAGAACGCGTGATGAATTTTCTACTTCGCATCATTTCAGCAGAAAAATCACAATTGCAGCCGAGCTGAGGCGTTTGTGAATCCTCACACTGACTGTCATCAGGTCTGTATTCATCCACTCACGTTCACACCCATTCACAGAATAACCGCTTTGGAATTAGGAATAACCAACCATGTTCAACTCAATTCCATTCAATTCAATTCAATTTTTATTTCCAATTTGCCAATTCATAACAATGTTATCTCAAGACACTTGAGACATTCAAACACAAAGAGGAAACAGGTCCCAGGGCAAAACTCTGGCGACAGTGGCGAGGAAAAATGTCCCTTTAGGAGGCAGAAACCTCGAGCAGAACCAGGCTCAGTGTACACGGCCTGGGGGATGGGGGGGGGG
>BJFM01000093.1:27596-41519 GCA_016586285.1 Arothron firmamentum
CACGCACACACACACACACACACACACACACACACACACACACACACACACACACACACTAGATTTTAACCTGAAATAAGTGGAACAGTGAACTTTCTTGACAAAGTACGATTGTTTTTCTGTCCTCTTATTGTAAATTGAGATTTGTTCCCTCTCTTTTCCTCAGACTCACATCCTTCTCTGTTTGTTCTTCTCCCATAATTCCTGCTGGTTTTCTGTTAACTGGGCTTTTTCTCTGTGTCAATGTTTATGGCCTGTTTGCTTCTAGAATGCCTACGACATGGCGGAGTTGCAGAAGTCTCTCCAGCCCAGCCCAGCGCAATCAGTGCAGTACTGTCGATCCAGGGCCCTGCACCACCCTCCGCCTCACCACCACCTCCTCCACCAGACGCCGCCGCCTCCTCCTCCTCCTCCTCCGCCTTCCGTTCATCCGCTGGAAGCCCTCAGTCGAACAGCCAGCTCCACCACCCTGCCTCCCTCTGCAGCCTCCACCTCCTCCACTGCCACCACCACCACCACAAGCCTCCGCAGGGATGTCCCCCCCTCCAGACTTCCTGCACAGGGCCAAGCACGACCCCCTCAGCTGTCACGGCGCTCCATTTCCTTCTCCAGCCAGGACTTGGCCCGCTACCTGTGTGAGATCATACGTGATGCAGACCAGCATCCGGACACTGGGCCCTTCGACTCGCTGCAGGTTTTCTCCACCGAGGGGGGCGGCTCGTCCGCCGGTTCCCTCAGCTCCTTCAGCTCAGCTGGACTGGATGGGGGAAGCAGTGGAGATGCGGGAGAGAACACAAGGGAGGAGACACTCGGGGACTGGGGACCACGTTTTGAGAAGCTGCGGGCTTTGTATGAACAAGCGGAGACTGGCAATTTCTAAGCACACACATGCACGCAGACACACACACACACACACACACACACACTCACACATGCAGGTACACACGCACACCACTGGCAACCATTGGTGTCCCAGTAAAGGGAAGCATCTTTGACACTGAATCTGCTCTAGTCATCAGACAGAGTAAATTGGTCTAACAGGCCAGCCCTCTTTGCGTGGCAGTGTGTGTGTGTGACCTATTCAAACCAGCCTGCCAGGTTCAGGGCTGAGCTAATCTTGCTCTGCTTCTAATCATGATGCTCAGCTTTATCCTCAGAAGGGCGCAATCCTGAATGTGCTCGGGCACTCCCTGCTGCTGCTCTGGGTAGTGTCACTCGAAGGCCTAACCCCTTTTTTTTTTTTTTTTATACCTGAGCCAGTCAGCGCCACATAAGATGTATTTTTAAAGCTCTTTGCGGCTGAATGCATTTTTGTAAATAAATAAAGGACTCACACTGTGCCATAAGACTGTGGAGAATGGTGAGATCATAGTGAGCAGCCCAAATGACACAGTCTGCTTTTTCGCGATGTACTGGACACATTGTGTTCTTGCTGCCTGGCTGTAAACAGCTTCTGTCGATGTTCTTATGAGGTTCTAGACGAAAAAAACAAAACAAAAAAAAACAAAAAACTGTGCTTCGACCATCAAAGGGTTGCAGGGTGAAGTTTTTTTGTCGTTCTTACCTGGTAACGTTGAGTAATTCTGTATCGGTTGGGTGTTTCAGCTTCCAAACCTTTGTGGGTTGTAAGACATCTAGCTTTCTACTTACTGCCACACCCCTCGTCTGATTGTGTGCTTTTCTCTTCTCGTTTGCACCTCTCGGCCGCTTATTCCTCTTCGCCCGAGGGAACACGCAGCAAAAACTCAAGCAGCTTTGTAATGAAGAAACAGGAGCAGACTGGTCGGACAGAGAGAGGGATGGATTTGTTCAGTTCCTCGGCTCCACTCCAGGAATACCAACATGTTCCTGCCGGTTTACCTGCTTGAAGAATACAAACTAATGCCAGACCATTTTAAAGGTGACTGTGGACTGAAAAGCAAATGTCAGGAAGAGGAAGAGGATGCAGTTGATGTTATTTTGGTGTTTCTGAGCAGCTGTGCAGATTGATCTGTCGCCCCTCACTAAATTCCAGCTAGCTGTCGTCTAAAGCAATGATTATTGTGATTGTGGGAAAAATGGCCTGATAGAAAAATCACAAATAAATTATGAGCCCTGGATGTAGGTTTGTTGGAAACTTTGATATATTAAAAAATAAATAAATGAAATCCTTCTGAAAATGATCCCAGATCTTTTCTGCTTAGAAAGCAAACGAATTCCAAATGTTTCACACGGTAATGTATTTCAGTGTTTTGTAGTTTAATTCTTGAGTCAATTAAATGTTCATATTATTTAAAACTATGTTTAAAACAAACCAAATTTCTCAGCGGTTAAACATAATCTTAAATGTAGGAGGTGGACCTTATTACTGACTGGATCTGCATCCTACCACCAGAGGGTGTTGGAGTTGCTGTTATGTTCTATTTTGACATTGGAAGGGAAACTGACTATTATTGCCTCCACCAAGTCAGGAGGTTGTGTGACAGCCAGTGTTTGTCTGTGTGTTACCAAAGTAACTCAACAAGTTCTGAACTGATTTTAATGAAATGTTCAGGAAATATGATACGATAATGGAAGGAACAGATGATTCTGAAGGTAGCAAGATCAAAAAGCCGTGGAATCATAAAGCAATCTGCTGTTACGTAACCTTGTATCACACACACACACACACACACACACACCACAGGTGAGTGTGAGCTGCTTGGCGGGGGTCTGCACTTAATGTTCACATTTGGTCTGAATCATTAATCACGGTGGCTGTGTTGACAGTGATACATTAACACTATGAACCTTGCAGTTATGAGGCACAGACAGACAGACAGGCAGGCAGACAGGCAGGCAGGCAGACAGACAGACAGACAGACAGACAGACAGACAGACAGACAGACAGACAGACAGACAGGCAGGCAGGCAGACAGACAGACAGACAGACAGACAGACAGACAGGCAGGCAGAGAGACTTAAAGAGAGCAAGCAAGAGGGAGAGGATAATAGCAGGATGTTAATGTGGATGGATGAAAATACCAGGTACAGGAGTATGTAGCAAAGCACTGCTCCTCCCTCTCTCTCTCTCTCTCTCTCACACACACACACACACACATTCACAAACCCTCTTTCTGTTGAGTATCTAATGAAAAGGCAGACAACCATATCAAGGAGCTGATCTTTTTCATCTGTTCTTTGATCAGAGCGATGGAGATGATTATTGAGTATCAGGAGAACGGGGCCCGCCTCTCCCCCAGCACGCTGCTGAGTTCAGCAGCTCCACGGGGGAACTGCAAACATGACTGGCTCATGGTTTGTTGTAAAGCAAAATCATGAAGGAAAAATGCTTTCAGCGCTCCCTATTTTCCTCCAAACCCACTTGAAAGGCCTCACTTATAAATGAAAGCGGAATAATTTCTTGAGATAATTCATCTTTCATAGGACTTCTGCGCTAAACCTCCTGGAAGAAAACTCCCAGCATTTCTGAAGTGGAAATGATTGTTCTGGATCTGGAGAGGTTTTCCTGCTGGTTATATGGATGCAGTGCAGCATCAGGGGAGGCTTGTGTTTCCAGTCCTGTGGAGATTCTGCATGGAACAACAGAAACGTGAGAATGAATCCACGCTGGGAGGAAAGAGTTGTCGCATCCTCTCTGACATCGGCTGGGGCTCATTCACGCCAGGAAACCTCCTGCTACCGCGAAATCCCCCAAAAAATGTCGTTATTTTGAAAAACCTGCAGGAAAAATGGGAAAATGTCTACTTATATAGCCTAGTCAGTCATCATAGAAGTATAATAATTAAAGAAAGCTGAACAAAAATCTCCAAATAAGCAACTAAACATGCTCCGCCACACTCCGGGCAGTAATCACAGTCAGATCTCAACTTTCCGTTATTACAGGCGGGAGAACAGCCTCTAAACAGCGGATACGCGTTCCTGAAAGCAGCGGCAGCGTTCGGCTGGTTTGAGTCAGTGGGAGAACATATCAAGCCACTAATCCTAATAAGAGCTGAAAACTCAGTCATGCTCTCAAAAAGGAAGGAAAGGATCATAAGGATTTCCATGGAGGGAGAAAAAAAAAAAAAAAGGCGATGGAGAACATCTGTGTGGAGACTGGAGCTTTCTAGGAACAAGATGTTTAAATGCACAAGAAACAAAGCGGCTTTTGAAAAATCCTTGCGAGGGTGGAACAAATGAACCGAAATTATCGGTTATTTTAGAGCAGAGTGGGCGTTTTTAACCACTGGGTTCTTTTTTTTTTTATAGCTAATGCTCAGAAAAGGGAAAGTTGTACTATCGTCTACAGTAGGAGTAAACATCGACTCGCTCCCTGTGGAGTGTTGTTGAAGACCCTTTTTCATTTGTAAAACATTGCAAGAGGTCAGGAAAATCCTGACCCAGCATGATGCTTGAAAGCAAGTCTACACATTTGTCACTTCCAAGCTGGACTATTGTGAGTCATGATGATCGGGATGTCGACGTGCAGTAACTCTTTGAGGAGCCTCCAGCTCTTCAACGCTGCAGCCAGAATTGTGCTAGGGATTGGCAAAGGAGATCACATGACTCCCGGGCTGGCTGCCCGTTAAATCAAGAATAGCCTTTAAAATCCTTCTCCTGACCTACAAGGTCCTCACAGTCCTAGCTATGCATCTTATTTGGAGGATCTGAAAGCATCATACTGTCCCAACAGACCCGCTCCGCTCTCAGAACGCGGCTTTATTTGTGGTTCCCCGAATCTCTAAAAGTAGACCGGGGGGGGGGGGCCGAGCACTTAGCCACCAGGCCCCCCTGCTGTGGAACCAGCTCCCCTATCCAGGTACAGGAGGCTGACACCCAGACTTCAAACCTTCCACTTTGAGAAAGCTTAATTCTGCGGTTCCAGTCACTATTCTCGTCAGGCTAATTATCGTAATTACAACAGGGTCGACTAATTCTTAGGCTACTCTTAGCTATGCTGCCATAGGCCGAGAAACATGGTCACCTGACTGCATCATGTCTTCATGGCCGCATGTCTCTTCTCTAGGTCAGTGATTCACATCTCCTGTGGAGCTTTTGTGCTTCTCTCCACCCTCCTTCTCTCCGTATCCATTCACAGGTGTCACGGACCCCATGGCTGAGCACTGACCTGCTGACCTCTGACCCGACCAACCCACTGCGCTCTAGCTTTGTTCGCTCATTGTAATTATTGTTACCTGCCGGCATGATGCGTGTCTCTCCTCTCTTCTATCTGTCCTTCCCCTCGTCTCCTCCTCCTTCTTTAGCCAGCCAGCCATCAGCAGGAGGGTCCCCCAGAATGAGCCTGGTCCTGCTAAAGGTTTCAGCATCCCCAGAACAGAGATTGATACCCGACGGAGCCGCAATTGATGTTGATCAATCTATTAATTATATGATTTTCATCCACATGTTGACATCTTGCTCATACTCAGCCTTCAAGGTCTTTTCAGCAGAATTCTTAATGCATCCTAAGAAGCAAAGCGTAGTCTTTTGATGCTTACTTTCTTGTAGTTAACCCACAAGTGTGCGGTGTGCAGAGGTGTACTGGATGCTTTGAAAAGAGATATTCTGAGGTCATTTGTACACGAATGCAACCTGCAAGCAAGAGCATTTGCCTGCAGGACTGCCTATAAATATCATTCAGCCATCATGTCTTCTGTAAGGAAATGACCAAGATTTTTAGACTTTTTCCACACAATGCAATGTTATTATGCGACAGTTTAAACACAGGAAAAGCCATTTTTGTATCTGCTCTAGTGCAGCAGATCAGAACATAACTCTTGCCTGCCTTGCGTTTTATGTGGTGTTGAGTACACACATTCAGCAGCTGTTGGAGACCAGTAGCGCTGGGAGGAAAAAAAATAAATAAATAAATGAATAACCAAATCATCCGCAGACATCAGGTGGTTCGGAGCTAGCTTCTGCAGCCGGGGATCGGACCGCCAAGGTCCCTGCCTTCGGCTGCCCCTTAAAGGTCTTTAGTTAGTCAGTCTGCTCTCATCACCTGCTCGTTAACGCATACAGCATATTAGACTTTTCATGTTCGAGTGCTTTGCTTTGTCTTGGTTGGCCCTCGGCCACCCGGGTTTTAAATGCCTCTCCAGCCTCATGCTGATACACTCCTACACAGTCATCCCAGCCTGGCCTCATATTAGTGATCCTTTGGTTGTATCCTTGCTATTTGCTTTTCATCTTCCCTAGCTAAATTCTTTTGTTTGTTCATATCAGTGAATGCTGCGATGTGAATAACAGAAAAAAAAATAAAAAAAATAAAAAAAATGGTTTGAATCAAAACGGGAGAATTCAAACAGCAGGTAACGTTTACTGGTCATGAAGGTGAACATGTCTGCCAGGAACATTCAGGTTTATTCAGGCACATCTCTGATACTAAAGTCCCATAGCACAATTTCCACTACACAATGAACAAGAAAGAATTTTTAGAAATCGATGGAAAGAAAAACATTTTCTCTCTCAAAAACCTGATTGTTCCATCGACGATCTGTGACAATGTAATGTAACCAAACACGTTGATTATCCAGTCATAAACACATCAATAACTTGGATCAATCCATTTAATTAACATCCCAACAGAAGCAAAAAGTCAATCTAAACATTCTGATAAAAGGTAAAAAAAAAGTGTTCTTGTGCTGATATTTTCAGTCACTTCATCCAAACTCACAAATCACTTTAATCACTTTTGTTCATAACTAAATAAAATCAAACAACAACAAAAAAACAAACGAACAAAAAAAAAACATGCAGCTTTATTATAGATGCAATGATAAAAAAATAAGTGGCCCTTCAAATTTTGATTTTATGACTCCAGATATCAACAAAGTCAAGCCACAGTGTGACGTGAATCAGGTGCTGGGCTCTGCCTCCCGCCGTATTTTAGATCTCTGTCACATCCCTGTGTGGTGGAAGACTAAAGCCAAACAACTGCAGAAGCACGGAAACCGACATGCACCGCACCTGAATCCAGCCGAGATCTGATCTGACCTGATCACCGGCGTCAACAAATCTGCCACAGAGTCCCAGCCGAGGCAGGAAGAGCACAGCCAAAGCACGTTTAAACTCACATTAACGCTCGAAAAGGATGAAATAAGACTAGAAACCCCAACGCTGTTGACTCGGGCGGCAGGAATACACCAGAAACACCATCGATGATGAAAAAGACCAACACACACACACACACACTCACACAAACAATGTTTGGTCGGGTGTTTGGCTATACACACATTTACAGCTGAATCCCAGGGGCCCATTTTGGCCATTTCACCCAGCTCCGCCCTGGTTTAGAGACGACGTTATCGACGGGTGGACTTCTCAGCTGCAGCATTATTATTCCTATTTTAGTGCTGCGTGTTTGTGTATTTTATTATGCTTCTGAAAAACACGCATTTAATCTTTCCAGAATGAACCCAAATGGTTGTGGTTGCTGCTCCTCCAAATCAATTACCAATTACTAATTCAACACCACTACCTACGCGTATGAACACCTCTGCTGGAGAGGGGAAAAAACATACCTCAGCACTCTCTCATTATGCGACCATAATGCAATTACGGATCTACTAAATTAAAGAATAAGGAGGCAGGAGGGGAGGAGGAATTGGAGGTGTAGATCACATTGGTATGCGACGCTACCAGGCATCGCAGTTAACGAACACATTTTTAAAGGTTCCGCCTCCAGCTTCTGCCGGGATGATCAAACCGGGAGATGCTCATGCTTGTTATCGAGCGTGCTGACTGAGATGTAGGCGTCGCGTCGTGCACAGGTCTACCGACACGTGGGCAAGGGGCCCACCCATAATTCCTCAACTCAACCTCTCGCCTCTGGAGCAGGAAAAAATACATCAGGCAAAGACTCCAGCGACTCGCCTTCCCTCATGCTGCTACAAGACGGGATTTTTCTGGCTGCCTGACTTATTTTTTCCCCCAACCACAAAGCTTTACTTTGATATGCAAGTGTTACACAGCATTGTGGTGAGGAAATCAGCATTTTTGTCACCCAGATGTAATTCCCTCACCGCTTGCATTATTCATGCGTGGCTGCGAGTGTGAGGAAGAGAAACGGGGGATGCTGCTGCTGCTGAGAATCACAACAGCGGCGATGCCACAAATATCCCTTGGAACAAGCTTTGACTGCAGCTTCACAGCAGCAAAAACACATTTAAACACCAGTGGAAACATTTTAAACCCAGGTGGGAGTTAAAACTAACAAGCAATTTGTCTGGGGTAATTGAGAGCATCTGTCTCTACAGAGCTCAACTTGTCCAGTCAGAAACCACACACTACCCAGCTAATGCGCTTGGAAAAAACAAACCACGCCGGAAAGCTACTGCTCAAAGACGGAACTTTCTGTCAGACGAAGACAATGATTGCGTGCGATCGCGGCTCAGTTCTCAGGCTGCTGGAGCGGTTACATTACCAGCTTGTTGGTGCTGTCGTGTGAGGAAACCAGAATAACAATTCCAGATCCAGTCATTTAAGTCTGGACCAGAACGCCGAGCTGCTCACTATGACCTCTAATTTACACCCATCAGGCAGAACGTTAAGACCATGGTAATAACATGGTAATAACACTGATCATCTTTTCATCCTGGCGCCTAGGTTAGGGTTAGGATCCGTGGCCCGGGGGTTGGGGACCGCTGGGCTACAGGACTGGGTCAGACCATCTCCTTCACTGCAGCTATTATGGGGTGTTCCCAGTCCGTGGCGGCCAGAATCTATCAAGTTGTCCGTGTATGTAACGGCGTTGGCGTGGTGACAGGGTCATGGCCCGTTGACATAAGTGGGGAGTGAAGGCTGGCCTGGGTGGTCTGATCCAGCAGTCGAGCTACCGTAGCTCAGATTGCTGAAGAGGTCAATGCTGGTTCTGATAAAAAAAAAAGTGCCAGAATAAAGAGAATATGACAGTTTGTTGCATATAAGGTGTTGACTCGGCCTCCAAACTACCCAACTCTGCATCCAGTCAAGCACCTGTTGATGTCCTGGACAAGCGAGATCCGTGGAGGCCCCAGCTTTCAGGACTTTCGGCTGCAGGGATCACGGTGCCAGATACCACATCACGCCTTCAGGGATCTGATGGAAGCCATGTCTGCAGAGTTCAGGGCTGTTTTGGCAGGAAAAAGGGGCCAACACAATATCAGATAAGTGGTCATGACGTTATGCCTGATTTGTGTAAAACACAGAAGCATGATTACAAAGGTGCTGGTAATAACTGAAAATCATTGTCTCTTTTTATCTACATAGACTCTCTAAAACATGAAGTAGCTTCAACACACTGTGGCGTGTACTTATATCTTACCCATCTCAAAAACTATTACCAGTGGTCCCACATTAAACTTTTATTATTTTTGTAGTTTTTTTTTTTGCTTTACGAAAGAAACCGTCTTTGTTCCTGTCACAATGGAATCTGAATCTTTCTACCCTTAGACCAAAATACAATGTTTTTCAACATTACAAAGACTTTGAAATGATACTGTATCGTTCAGGGCAGTGGTCCCCAACCTTTTTTGCGACAGTATTTTCAGGGACCGGCTGTTAAGATGTGGCAGATAAATACAATAAAATAATAAACGTGCGTCAATAGTGAGCCATAGGCGGATGTAACGAAGAGAATCCAGTAATTTTTCAAAATAAAACATCGTTCCAGTTCAGATAATAAATAAAATGGTTGCGGACCGCTGCTATAGGTGACGTTAGTCGCCTAACACAGTGGCCAACTTAAGAGTGGTTAAAAACCTTTTGGTTTGCTCATTTCATCTTTACGAGGTCACTCAGAGGGAAAGTGGAGTATCAGCTTTGTACATTTGTGCAACCTAAAGACGGAAGTATCGCACATCTTGTCAGAGCCCTCACCCGCGCAGCAGTGTTAGCATCTTAGCGTTGTTACACTTTGATTGTGTTTGCCTGGAAAGAATCTTCCAGTTTGGTTAATTCCTGTATAACTGCAAGTTGTGAGAAAATGATGACATGAAATTTGTGATTAAAGCAACTACAGTGACTAAAATAACAAAAAAAATCACCACTGGGAAACAACAGCCAGCAACAGAAATCCAAGCTTAAGTGATTGGATTAACTTTTATGTGAAGTGAATGAAGCTTAATGTGACTTCAATCACAACTGAGTGCAGTTTTAGTGACAGGAAAAAAGCACCGTGATTTTGCAAAACGGAACACTGCTTTCCTTCCATTTATCAGTTTGTTTCTTGTGTTTTTGGCAGGATGAATTGAATTTTTTTTTTTTACCTTCTGAAAATGTGTTCAAACAACAAACCTTTTTCTGCTTTCAGCAAAAATACAATCCATAACTGTGTTCAGGCCAGGGCCCACTCTATTTGAAATGGAATGCAGTCAGTCTAATTATTAACCAGAACCAGAGACGGTGTCTTTGTGAGAAAGAAAGAGATAGATACCGAAGAAACAAAAGCGATTTGTTGGACTGAAGCTCATTTTTTTCAGATGGATGCTGCTGCTTTGAGGTCTGACACCTGTTTCTGGGAGAACTGGGCTCCTACAGTTGCCACATTCTGTTCACCAAAACAACGCAGCCTCCAGGTTGACCTGGCTCGCAGAGCACAGAACCCTGTGTTCGGAAATAATAAGCAGGATCACAAGTGGCTGCTGTGCAGACTGGAGACCAACAAAGATCCAGAAATCCCAAATGTCTTCTCTTCTTCTCTTCTTTCAGACGCTGACAGCAGTGTCCGCCATTACTAACGTGTTGCACTGCCCTCTGACAAACTCTTGCCGCTCTTCATGCGCTTTTTCTTGACCCGGTACACGTGGAAGGTTTTGTTCTGGAATGTTCTGGTAAACAGAGAGGTGTACGCCTGTGCATCTGACTTGATGGCTTCACAAAACCGAGGGTGGGTGGCCGAGATGAGGTCTGGCTCGTTGTCTCCTTCCCCGTCCATGATCTAATGACACAGAGAGCAAGCATGTCATCACCCACAGCAACAGTATGGCCGCTCAGCACCATGCAGCATCTTAAATGGAACGTGCCAATCAAAGAGACACATGTGAGATGTGTTTTCTTCATGGCCGACAGTTTAGGATGTTACTTCATGTCGGCACCAGCTGGAACTGACACAAACTGTGCAGCCCTTCAGTTTTTTCCCATCAAAATGCAAAACTAGCTGATTTCAATTTGAAAGATGCTACATCTGAATGACATGTTCTCAAACAAGGAGACCTTCTGCTAGACGTTTACATTTTTATTTAAACTTAGACGGTTAATGAGGGGCTGAAACTTTTTTCACATGACAGAGAGGGAATTCCCACAATTCACGTGATTTTATGAAGCATCAGTTTGTGTCACATCACTTTCATTGTCTCAGAGTGGAGGAGAGACAAGTTAACGTTTGTTCATGGACCAGTGCCGTTACCGTTAAAGTCTGATGTTCCCGTCAACCAATCAGAAAACTCTAATGGCTTTATGCACACAAAGGCTCAAGGATACGGCGATATTTAGCCACAACTGCTGGCTCTGCACATCATGCAGGCATCTTGTCCTACTTTGGTAACAGGCTCCTCCCCCTGAGGGATCGCCACAGCGAATCAGGTCACTCCATCTAAAACTCTCCTCTGCATCCTCCTCTTTTGCACCAATTAACTTCATGCCCTCTTTCACTACATCAATAACTGTCCTTTTATGTCTTCATCTAGACTCTAGGACATTTCCATCCTCTGTGTCCTTCTCTGTCCCACCACTGTCCACATCCAAACCATCTCAGCCTGGCCAAAACATCTAACATCTGTGCTGTCTGTCTGATGTCCTCCTACCCATCCACCCCCAAAAAGATCCTCATCATCTGTCTCCTTGACCTCCAGCTCTGGTTCCTGTCCTGTAGTCATCATGGACTGTTGATAATCAACATCAACCCTCAGAAAGAAACAGAGTCAAAAGAAACACCCCAGACATGTTTCCTTTAAATAGAACACACACACTTACACACGGTATTCATTTCATAAAGCTGTGTCTGAGGTTGTGTGTGTTTGTGATGTTTACACAAACACACATCCGTCCTGCGTTCGTCTTACTACACCAAACCAAGACCAAGAGACAAACAGATGTCTGACTCGCCTCTGGAAATCCAGAGAGTCAGAGTTCTACCCGTCTGACATGACAGAGGCAGAGGGGCAGCAGTGATGAGCGAGTGACTGTGAGAAGAGCCGGAGTTCCTGGATGGAAAGTGAGGACATTGATCTTTGTGGAGGCTGAGAGCTGACATACACCAACGTACACCCAGTCACATTAAATAAATGCCACCCACATGTCCGTTGGCGAGATCCAGCAGGTCCCGCAGTCTGCAGCCTCGCCTGTGCCTCCGTTCGTAACAGATGCTGTTTTCCAGCACCACATAGTCGGCGCCGACGGCTCTCAGGATGGCGTGGACCTCCTCTGGGGACCTCTGCGCGTACATCTGATACACCTGCTCACACAAACACAGCTGGATTTATTTCATGTGGGCGCACACTTTTCACTGTGTTTTTGGGGTTTTAAGATCGCAATAACTCAGCCTATAACCCTTTAAGGTGTGTGTGTGTGTATTTGTGTGTGTGTATGTGTGTTTCCTCACCACTCCAAAGCTCTTATATCAAATATAAATACCAATATCTATTGACTTCTATCAAACCAGAATATATAGTAAAAAAAAAATCAATCAGAATGCAACAGGATGAACCAATTTTTGCTAATTATTTAGAACTGAGTAATGAATGAATTCACATTTAATATTATTGCCCCCTGTGGGTCTGATGCAATGTTAACACTGTTATCTTGACAATGGAAAAAAAGAACAATGGTCCAGCCATCACTGGTGTTTTTATGCACACCCTCAATGGAATCTGACAAGGAATACACACTGAATTGAGAAAGCACCTTGTTTTTTATTTTTTTAAATTTTTTTTTTTTTAAAGGTGGAGTTAGCTTTTCAGTCGAGAAGCTCTTTAATTAAGCCCCACAGCTTATTTCAATGATGAGATGTGTCATAATGTGCAAAACACATAAAACAGACAAGTTAACAAGGGTGTGTTGTCTTGTCCAGCTCTCTCTACATATCAGGAGATTAGTAGAATTACCATACATACACATCGTGTTTTAAAATTTTAAAATTTAGCTAGCAAATAAGAGGATAAAGAATAAACTACTGATAAGTAAGTGTTCTCTCACTGGTCAATGAGGTCAGGAAAACGGTACAACTTGCTAGCATGCTTTCACACTGTGTTCTGTCACTCTGATTGTTGTGATATCTTTCACATTTATGAATTCTCTTTTATAACTGTGGACATAAAAGTATGAAAAGAAGCAGACAGAACACAAGGTGATACCGTCTGTATAAAGGCCTACCTTAACCTGTGTTCCAGGACTTAACTCTAGTTCAAGCGTTATTACATGTTAATACACAGCATAAGAAGCAATTTCTGGAATATCTATGAATTAAATGATTAACTCACACCAAAGGCTAGATAGTCACCAATTTGGTCTCCCTCTAGTGATCAAGACCTAATTAATATCTGCGAAACAAAACTAAAATAAAAATTTCAAAGAATCAATTATACAATCAAAAAGACCTATGAATTTCTTCTGATATGAATATTTGGACTCAAATTTACAAGAGTATTCACCTAATGACAAATAAAAAAGAAAGAAGAAGCTAATCTTCAATTAATATAACAGAAAATACTCAGAGAAATGGGATTCACTGCAGTATCATCACTGCACTCAAAAACAACCAGAGAATTACCCAGCATCTGGCAGTGCACGGCAGTCCAGAGATTTGGGTCTGAAGTCATAAATTCTCTTTTTAATTTCCTAGGCTGCCCCATTCCATCATCCCCAAAACTCTGATTATTAAGCAATATATCAGTACTCAACCTATATAGACAGGGCAGACTGCTCCTCCGAGACCCAACTATGGCCAAGAAATGGGAAAAAAATGAATACAAAAAAAATTATATA
>BJFM01000093.1:41599-95505 GCA_016586285.1 Arothron firmamentum
TATATATATATTACACAGTATATATAAAATCTTATATTAACCACACTGTGTGACATTTGCCTTTTAACTATAAAGATATACAAAGCTGCTACTACAGTTTGCAGGAGGACATTTTAGAAAAGCATATTTAAAATTGATTTTTTTTTTTGTTTGTTTCTGAGAAAAGAAAATCTGTCAAGAATCATTTCACTTTGACCACTAATAACTAAATGATTTTGTAATAAAAGGCCAGAAACGATTGGAGACATCATTAGCGTTCTTACAGATATCTGAAAAGGAATCCATGTAGTTTTCCTCCTGTCTAACATGCATGTATGCCTTCAGTCGGCGCCCTGAAGGCCTGTGTCTGTGTCACAGATCATTAATGAGCTCCACGCCAAGTTTGGGCCTCGCCAGCAGCTCAGCATGGCCGACGTCCTGCTGGGAGGCAAAACACAAGCTCAACTAACCAAGAGATGTTCCACATATTAGTTTCTGCTGATTGGAAAGAGGACGCACACACGCACACACGCATGCGCGCGCACACAGACACACAGATCAGAGAGGCAAAAAAAAAGCTGAACAGTGGTTTCATTTGCTGCTGTGTTTTTCGTAGTTGTGGTTATATGGTCATTGCCACCTGTTATTGCTGTATCTTTATACATGGCTCTAACGTCACAGTTTTGGATATAACTGCCAAGATGTCTGATTTCTCTAGATGCCACATGCACTACTGTAGTACTCTAGTATAGTACTAAAGCTGTAGAGAATGAACCCGTCTAGTTGTAGTGAAAGTGAAGAACTTCTTCAAATGTTGGTTCAATATGCTGCAAAAGGACCAAAAGAAATCAGTCTGTTTCATTCAATGCATTGATGAGGCTGATGTGAATTTCTTCAAAACACATTACTGGTTAACAAAGAAGCCCTTTGGAGTTAGTTTCTCCACATACCTGTGCTGTATGTGATTAATGTAATGTAACTGCATTAGCCCGTCAGCACACAATTTCCTGGTCTCTCACTGGAGACTGGTGGAGATGGATGTGTGAGGCAACACAACCTGCTGAACACACCCTTTCTGTGTTGCTTCAGAGAAAGAAAATAAGTCTGAGTTAAACTTTAAACCTCTGGATTTGATTCCAATAATAAATCAAGGTCTCGCAGCATTATATTAGAAATAAGGCCATCAAATGATTTATATGTTTCCTCAGATTAATAGCAGGGTAGCTGTGATCAATCACCATTAGTCCTGATTCAGAAATGTGCCTAAAAAAAAAAATC
The DNA here is from genome assembly GCA_016586285.1 of Arothron firmamentum. Lineage (NCBI taxonomy): Eukaryota > Metazoa > Chordata > Actinopteri > Tetraodontiformes > Tetraodontidae > Arothron > Arothron firmamentum. The sequence continues at coordinate 42,857 of BJFM01000093.1, forward strand.
AGATTTTATTTCCTGTTGTGGGAATGAAAAGATAAATATTTAGATAAATATATTTATAGCCAGATGTTCCATCCATCTTCCAAATGCTTTTTCCCCTTGCAGAGTCATGGGGAGAGTGCTGGAGCCTATCCCAGCTGCGAGAGGCAGGGTACACTGCTGGACGGCTCACCACCTCATTGCACGGCCCTATCTGAGCATCTGGGGGTCTGCTACCTTGCTCAGGGGTACCTCGGCAGTGCTCTGAAGGTGTCTTGGCACCCCTCCTGCTACCAGCGCACCTCCTCGACTTTTTGTCTGCCACCAGGAATTGAACCGAGACCTCCCGCCTCTCGGCCCAGTCCCCTGCAGACTGAGCTACCACCGCCAGATGCTCAGCCAGAAGTGAAAGCCAAGGCGAGGACGTGGGCCGTTGAAGTGCTACTTCAAGCTTCCACCGCTCCATGAAACGCAAACTCCTTCCTGCAGTGTGAGCAAATCTCCTGTCATCTGTATCATCTTAACCACACGTCAAACAAAAAGTGATGCACATCAGCGTGCAGGGCTGCTTTCATCAAGGTCAACTAACCACTGTGGTGTAACCTCCATGTTTTCACCATCGTATTTTAGATGTGTTACCTGTATGAAGGTAGACACAGATGACAGACGTGACCACCCAGATCATTAGCATGCTAATGGTCCACAAGGCCGATGTTTTCAAGCTCCGCCCCCAGCAACCTCAGAACTGAGGAAGCTTTCTGGAAGAGGATGTGAAACATCTTCAAGGAAACCTAAACAAGTCCATTTGAGATCTAACTTTGGCGAACATGCACCGTCCGGACTTAACTGATGAACAATTTTGTGCTGGTCTGAGACTTACATTGTAAACATCAGCCTCAAGATCACATTTGCACCTTCTGGGTTGCTGGGATTAGACAATCTGCTTGAAATTGCCATTGCACTCTGAATACCACAATTTTCTGCACTTATAGCAATAACCTTTCTTTGGAAGTGTTGAGTTTATTGTGTTTCTGTTATCTTGCTGCAGCTCCGCTGTGTGTTGTGGAGAGCGTGGGTAAATGATACCTGTTGTGTCCTCTCCCGCAGGTCTTTATCTTCATAATGGGGATGGTTGGTGAGAACTCTGCCTGTGCACAGCTTGATGCCAGCTAGCAGCTGCATGCTGCCTGCAAATACAGCGTGCTTAGGGGTCTTTGTGCTGCGGACAAACAGAGACAGGTAGGCTACATGAGGTTGACTTTCTCATCCACTCCAGTGGTATGAAGGTTGCTGGTCATGGGTCCCTGAGCAAGTACTAATACCCAAAATGAATATGGGTAATTGGTTATTCTGTGTTTGAATGTGAATTTAAAAGGGGGAATACAGACATGTCAAGTGTGGATGGACAAAAAGAACTGGAAAAGAGGTATATAAATAAATACAGTCTACAGAATGCCATGCATCATTCATCACTAAGTTTATTTTCTGTATTTGAATTCAGTCCACATACATTTGCTCCTATGTTTCCCACAGTCACTGGAACACTGTCAAAACAATTAAAGAATTCTTTCTTTCAGAATTAGACACCTCAAGGACAGCATCTTGCTGCATCAAGACCAAACATCAGAACATTTCTGCGTGGAGGCAATTCAAATCGCACTGAGATGGCCAAAGATGTGAAGCTACTTTGATGCAGAACGTGCTGGCTCAAGGACAAGCCGTCCACGCAAACACAGCCGCAGTCACCTCGTGGATGTTTACCCTGGGGTCATGTTTAATCTAATCTCATGTCTACACACAAGGCTGTGATGAGACTGACAAAGCTTAACGCTAGAAGTAAGGACACTGGACGCTGACAGACAGGTTTTATATTGTCTGCATTCCACCTGGCGTTTGAGTTTGAGACGGGGCTGGCTCACAATACTGCAGCATAGCTCAAGACATTACTGACGGCAGGAATGTACACAAATCCCAATGCAAACATGCAAGGATATAAAAAAACAAACAAATAATACAGAGATTTTTCAATTCCCTTCTTTTAGAATGATTTAAAAAGTTGAAGTTAACATTCACGCAAATCCACACATCTTTTTTTTCAGTGTGTGTCCTTTTCCACTTTTTCAATTTCTCTTCCATTCCATTTTGTCCATCGGCGATGAAAACTCCTGGATGACCCTCAACAAAATCAAAACTCTTTGGCCCGTACTGTGTTTTTCCACATTTTAATCCACAGTGGTAAGTTAACAAACCTAACATGACTGTGGCAGAGGTAAAAATTCTGATAATGCGCCTAAAATTTAACAGCCTACACACCCGACCGACGGTACCCTCTTTTGCAATAAAGACAAGGGAAAAAAGAGATGCTCGTTGTAGAAACCACGCCATCAGTTTGCAATGGCCTCTGAAAATGTTAAGCTCAAATGGCATTCTAAACATTTTAGCAGCTCCTTGAAATAAAATATAAGCCAGTCCCAATACTTTCCAACTATTTTAAATTCCCCTTTCACACGGAGCTTTTCAGTTTCATGACTTTTTCTGCTTGAAAATTCACTGGAAAAAAAAAAAAAAAAAAAAAAAAAAAAAAAAAAAAAATCACCTGATGTAACATAAAAGGATTGACTGAATCCCTCCTAAGGAATCCTTTGGACATAGATGAAGTTATTTCTCTTTAAAGCTGAATAACCTAGCATGACCCTCCACACAAAGGCATTTCACTTGTTTTGTTTGCAATATATTTGGTAAAATGCTCTAATAAATGAATTTAGCACAAGGACAAATTGAAAATATGAATGTCTGTTAAAAATAATAGATATTGATGGGACTAGAACTAGTGGCGCTAAGGGGAGGATATTGGCCCATGATTGTGAGATGTGATAGTGAGCGGAATCGTGTTCGGGCATAATAGAATGACTAGCAAAGTGTTCCCCATGTGACTCTTTTGGAGTTAAATCAAGAAGAGACTGAGGGGGAAACAAAGTTAGAGAGAGAGAGAGGGGAGAGAGAGAGAGAGAGAGAGAGGGGGGTCTAATTTAGAAAATCTAAAATATGACAAGGGGAAGAATGGAAAGAAGGACAATTAAGAGTGTGGGTGAGTGTATTTTTTTTAAAAAACTAATTATAGAAATAAGGTCAGTGTGAGTCCTTCATTTTAATCACACACACAGACACACACACACACGCACACACACACACGCAGGAAAGAGGAGGCAAAAACTGAAGACAACAGTAGATTCTTCCTGGGAGTTTCAACTTGACTCAGACAGGAAGATGGTTGGAAACTAACCAAAGCTTTGGACACATTTAACATAATATTGTTTTTACTGTTTCAAGGCAATTTGCTAATGTTGCAATTCTGGAAAAGTGCTTTTGGTAACGTAGACACTAGTAATTAATTGTGGAAAAATGCTTTGTGTGAGAACGATTGTACATATATGTATATACTGCTCAAAAAAATTAGAGGAACACTTTTTAATCAGAGTATAGCAACCTATCAGTCAAACTTCTGGGATATTGATCTGGTCAGTTAAGTAGCAGAGGGGGGTGTTAATGAGTTTATGCTGCTTTGTTGTTAATGAAATCAACAACAGGTGCATCAGAGGGGCAACAATGAGACGGCCCCCAAAACAGGAATGGTTTTCCAGGCTGAGGCCACTTTTTTTCCCCTCCTCATCTCTTATGGCTGATTTTTTACTGACTGATTTTCTACTGCTGTAGTTATTCATTTGGCTTGGATCAACATCTCTGTTGATAGCATGGTGCGGTACCTGGACGCCACAGAGGTTGCACAAGTGGTCCGACTCCTCCAGAATGGCACATCAATACGTGCCGTTGCAAGAAGGTTTGCTGTGTCTCCCGGCACAGTCTCAAGAGTATGGAGGAGATTCCAGGAGACCGGTACTTATATATATTATATATTAAACACACCAGAGCTGCTTCTCATGCTCAATGTGTTACACTTAAAATGATATATGTTGCTTTTTTCAGCACTGGCATGCGCATCTGCATTTGAAAGAGGTGAGTGAGCGAGTGAGAAAAACAGGCGTGGTGCGTGTCTGAGCGAAAAGCACGTTAGTCGCTTGTGAAAAAGTGCACGGTGACTATATGAAAAGGTTGAAGGAACAATTGATTAATACTTCTGTCGTTTAATCTGAGAACCGGCCACAGTCAAAAGGAGAGCGAGTCATGATTCTGCAGAGCAGCAATGAAGCTCTAACAGGTGCCATAAAATGCCAACCTGCACCTTGGTGTTTCCAGCCGCTGTCCAGGGTGATTCATAACGGCACAGCGAGTTGTGCTTATCCCTCCATCAGCCTGCCACAACACTTGCTTTTCAATTCTCACGAGACAGTACAACACGCAGCTTTACCTCACCTGAGAATTTCTTTCTTTTTTTACAGAGATCTAATTCTATTTACTTCTAAATACAATTAAATACAACGGTGAGACCAAATTACAGTATTTCTTCTGAGTCCACATACTGTACTTTAATTTTACAGTTTATTATTTACCTGCTATACATTGCACACATTCAAATATTTAGGTAATAAGTGCTGTTACTAGTGAGAGATGGACAGATTCTTTTGGGATTAGAACCTTAAAGAGACTATATTAGCAGGAGCTGCATCATGGACGCATTACAGTCATTTGCCTTATTTTTGCCAAATGTTGTGAGTAACTAGAGCAGACACAGTAACATTTGTTTTAGTCGTTCATTTAAAAAGGAGAAAAATGTAATTAGCACAATAGCAGGAGCCTTGTGCCCCACCCTGCTCTCAGCCACAACCAAGGTAACTCTAGGCAGCCCCTAATCCTCCCAGTTTAATGGGATTAGCTCTGGAGGGAAGAGAACCCATGTCACACACATAAATACATTTAAACCTCCCCCCCACTCTCTGTGCCATTTCACTATCTGTCTAATAAGATTAAAGCAAAACTGTGCTTTTCAAAAAAAAAAAAAAAAAAAAAATCATCATCTGCTTCTTGCAGTGCTGTCAGACTACTGATGATGATGGGATGCAAATAATAAGAATTATGACTTATTCATGTGAAAAGTCAGCTACATTGATCATTTAAGGGATCATTTAAATAATTACAAACGTCTTCATGGGGAGTTTGGGCCATCGGAATCATCATGATGTACTTTACACAAAGGTAGATATTCACTTTAAAATACCAATCCAAAAAGTAGGAACTGGTGACAGCAAAACAAGCCCTAAACTTAGTCTGTAACATTGATTTAGACAAAAACAAGAAAAAGGACTTGGTTATTGAATACTGAAATAATAGAACTGTGCTTCTGACAGTAAAACATGTTAATTAGAGGATTCTTGTGCTTAAAGGCATGTACACTCTAGTTCTACTCCTGTTTTCACTGCATATTTAAACCAGCAGTAAACATACTCGGATACCATACACAGCTCATATTAAATATTGGAAACTGGACAAAATAAATTTAGAGCTGTTTGATCTCAGCCAAAAATATAATTATGCTGATAGTGTTAGAGGTGTCATGGAGATGTACAGCACTCTGATTTACTTCAGAAGGAATCAGATAGAAAAGTGATATTTGGCATTATTCACTTTGTAAATTGGTCCAACTGGAGATGGATGATGAAGCTCCAAATGATGTTTGGCCCCACCTTCTTGAGAGGACATGTTAGCATGCTAGGTGAAGGGGGGGTCTGAACCTTTTTCTAACCAATCAAGCTGACAACCCTCTTAATTTGGCTTTTGGAACAAATTGTTGTGAAGGCTCTGCAGGCCGGATTAAATAGTTCATCGGGATAAATGTGGCCCCCGGGCCTTAGTTTGCCCACCTCTGACGTACGACTCAAGACAATAGCTTCATGTGCGGTAATTTTGCCACAAGAACAATAATAGAAAAGATTAGGATAGAATAGAATAGAATAGAATAGAATAGAATAGAATAGAATAGAATGCAGCTATGAGTATACAATATATCAATATGACAATATATTGTCAAACTGTCACGTGTCTTATTTTAGGAAAGTCATTCTTATTTATGCAGTTATAAACTTGTTCATTCACACAGAGCTTTAGAGAGCATGCTATGCTATCTTTGCTTCATCCAATGGGAACTACTGAGTCAGCACAGTGCTGTGTATAATATGAGTACTACTGTCACACTGCAATAAATCTCAGGAACCAAAAGGGAGAGTGACCATTCAGATGAAGCATGAATTTCTGATGATAATTGATGAATCACTGATTGCATTACTTTGGTTCCTGTAGTTGTGACTTGGGAAAATAACACCATAAGATGGAGGGATGCATCATTGGTCCGCTTGCATCGTTACATGGTTTTCTCTGCGGAGGCCTAATTTGCCAGCCAGATGAATAGAAGATGGCACTCAGAGAGACGAGGAAAAAAAACCCAACAACACACAGACCCTACAGAACAGAGAAATTTCAACTCACACTCCCATCCCTGAGCCTATCACTTCTTTCAAAGCCCAGCCACAGAAGCTCAGTGTGTTGTTAGAAGTCTGCCAACAGCTGGGTCCTTTTCTGAAACGCCCAGTCGCCTCATCAGCTCACAGGCTCTCAGCACTCATTATCAGAACTGCCCCATAAACAAGCACTTAGGCGTGGGCAAAGACGTCCAATCCAGGAAATTGGGGGAAAAAAACTGATTAGTAGAAAACCGCTAATCGCTAATCAGAGCTACTTCAGTATACAGTGTGTGTGTGTGTGTGTGTGTGTGTGTGTGTGTGTGTGTGTGTGTGTGTGTGTGTGTGTGTGTGTGTGAACGTACCTAATCCAAGTCATGAGCTCAACAGTGTCTGGGTCATAGAACTCCCTCAGTTCTGATAGCTCCTCCATTAACACTGGCCAGAACTGAAAGAAAACAGCTACATTTAAGCTCATATCTCATCAATACATAAAGTCAACTGAAAAACTGTTGACTGATGCAGTCAAACTAAATTGGCTCAGTTCTACGATGACAAAGCTCGAAGTGTAACAAATAAAATGCACCAAAAACACGGTTTACCTTGAAGTACAGACAACCGATCATCACCAGAGGAATGACATATCTGATGAGCCTGAGCTGGAAATGAGAGGAAAAAAAAACATTTAGAATAAAACTAGAAGGTATTTCATTAGAGCAGAGTCGGGAAAAAGTGTATATGCAAGAATGAAGATAAGCAGAAGCGGATAAGAGCGTTAAAGGGCATCATTCATTAGATGATCAGGTTGCACTCATGTTAGGACCACACTGACACCTAGTGGAAACCACTGGAACGTTGTGGCCTAACCTGGGCAGAGGTGATGAAGGTGATGTGGTCCAGAGGCCCAACCTTCATTTCTGTTCTGTGTACTGGACATTTGATTTTGGTCTATATCATTTCGCTCATTTGAGCTACCCCACTACATGTGGTGATGTCCTAAATAGAGGAAATCCTGGTATTTCCAATAATATCTCCTGGGGTTGGGTGGAATGAGGGGAATTTTTTTTCACACCGAGACAAAATGGAGACTGGTTCTTTACTTAGTTCTCAGGAGCCACGGAACAGAAAAAAGAAAGAAAGAGAGAAACCGGACTGAATAGCTGAATACTGAAAGAAATGTCAGGTAGCAGACAGCCTTGCTATTATCAGTCATTATTTTTCCTTCAAAAATGTATCAATTTATTTAGCAGCAGTTTTACTGTGGGTTTCCAGGTTCCACAGAAGCACAAAAAATACATTCAATGACCACAATAGCAATGTCACTGGGTAGTATGGAAACCCTACTGCAATATCATATACTGCATTTTCCAGACTATAAGTCACTTTTTTTTTTCCTAGTTCTGCGACTTGCACTCAGGTACGACTTATATTTAAAATGTATTAATTCACACTGACCGACATGACCAAGGAGTAAATTTTACCTACAGCTGTGAGAGGGTGCAATAGGCTTGTGAAAACTACCGGTATGTGCTACTCCTTTACCACTGAAAAATAGTTTAAATAGTAATTTAAGGACAACTGAGAAAGACTGAACACAAATGCCCCAAAAGAAAATCCTCTTCACCGAGGATGAAGAATTCAATGGAGATCCAGATTTTGGTGAACTTGCCAACCAGTAACTAGCTTGTTGGAGTCGGGAGCTTGTTATGTTAATTCTTCCATTTCAGTCTCCCACATATGTTCTTTATGTTATTGGGTAGCTGAATAGCTGTTAATGTGTTACGTTATCATACCAGACACCTATTCAGCCTGTTGTTCTATATTCTATTGTTATTATAACTATCCTTTCCGGATGAAATGTCTGTTCTTGGTTTTGGATTTTGTAAAATACATTTCCCCCCCAAAAAAGCGACTTACAGTCCAGCACGACTTATATATGCATTTTTTTGACTGGTGCGACTTATACTTCGGAGCGATTTACAATCCGAAAAATCTGGTAATAAATAAATATATATAAAAAACAAGGATCAAATTACAGTATGTCATTGCACAAATAAGTATGTTTATGCTGAAAATACAGTTGTAATGAAGCCATACCAGAATTTTGCTGTTACACTGGAGAGTGCTGAGAAGCAGAGTCCATGACTCCTTCCCACACACACCATAGGCTGCCACCACACACATATGGCCGGTCCAAATATATTTCATCCTAGAGCAAACAATATCACACCATGTTCAAAGCATTCTTTGGGAATAGATTAGTAAAGCAAATTATATTCAAGTTAGAGGCACAAATTAGTTAAATCATGAAGTCTAGTCCAAGTTCATTTGACACAGTGAAACAAACGAGCTGGTTTTATCGAGTTCAAGAGAGTGAAATCGTCTGAAAAATTGTTGACATGTAGAGACATGAAGCCGTTGGAGGGGGAAACACATTAATTTGTTTTTCAATTTAAAGAAGCTCTGATGCAGAAAAATATGGCTCTTTGCACTTTTTGGTACTCGATCTTCATCAGCATCTTAGAAAAAGCAGTGGAATGGAATCAGTCCATTTCTGGCTTGCTGATGTGAAAATTTCCCAATCAGCACTTATATCTCTGAGCGTGAGAACGCGCTGTTTGAACCATTGATGTTTTCTATTGACAAAATACCACAACGATTCCAAAATGGAAGAGACAGCCCAATCAAAACACCACTGTTACAAATCTTGTAAAGTATGTCTATATTTTAGTTTAGGAAGAAAAACAACATGTTAAGACTACAAAAGTAATTGGGGGAAAAAAAGCCTTCCAAGACTCAAGTCTTCAGATATTTTCCTCAGTTTAATATTAAAAAACTAATTGGTAACCCCTGGGACAAGGTAAGCAGACCACTCAGAGTACAAACTTCAAATACTCAGTGTGTTGTGAAGGCTCAACATGGAAATATTAGGCCATCCAGAGGATAAGCTCATCTGAAGAATCCAGCACAGGAAATGAAACAAGCTTAGTCATTTGTGAATTCATTTACTCTGAAAATCTGATCTGTATGAGAGCATGTGCGTGTTCATGTTCACCTCATAGTGCTAAAAGCCAGAAGACCGTAGAAAAATGAATGCAAAAGGTTGTAGGCCACGTCTGGGCGGAAGACCTCTTGTGCTCCTCGCTTCTCCTCGGGTGAACTTCCTTTAGATCTGCTGAGAAACACAAGCATGAGACGGTGAGACAAAAGATAACCCTGATACATAAAACATTACAGACTGCTGGAGACGAACAGTGAGTAAAATTGGTATTTTTCTGATTATTAGGTCTGCAGTTGCTGCTACTCAGATTTCAGTAGTGGATTGTGTAGAAGCTGCTATGATGCCCAGAGACTAATATTTTCCTGCAGTACGAAGAAACAAGGAGATGCCTGCAGGCGGTCAAATTACTTCAATGGTTTGACCTTGTGCACCAAATGGCTTCCACTTGAATACAAATGGAAGATGCTCGCGACATGAAATGGCTTTAAACATGTAGAATGACCAAGTGGCAAACAGTAATTTGTTGAGAGGTTAGAATTTCAGCTCTACAGGCAGTGAGCAGATATGCTCATGAGAGAAGGTCCAGCTGACTCTCACCTTACACCACCACCTCATAAAGCATCAGGAGTACCTGGTGGAATGTGTGAACAGTGTTATCACTGATCTGTAGCTGCGGTGAGTAGCAGCAAGTTTCTTTGCTTTTTTTTTTTTTAAATCAACCTCTTTATTCAGGCAAAACACTGAAAAAAATGTTAGCATTCAAAGTCCAATAGTTTTACCAATTTACAACACTTTTTTTTAATTCAACAGCACCAAATACAGATTAAGGTGAGCTGCTACCCTCACCAAAAAACATTATTACAATTAAAATTTTTAATTTAGAGAATGAGTTATACAGGGAAAACTCTTTTATAACTTTACTAAATTATAAACTTAATAATATTCAATAAAGAATAAAGATAAAGTTTTTCTATTTGTATTATCTACTTACTTTTAAATTCAAAGTATATAATCATGGCCAGTCTAGAAAGTGTATATTAGTTTATGTTCAGTTTATGTCATTAACAGAACAACAAACAGGACAGGATAGAAACGATCACTAAATATGGATGGAGGGACGTACGAGAAAGGTGAACAGAATAACATCACATGAATCCTTCACAGCAAACACAAAGTCTTCAATGATATCTTAGGAGGCCATCACCTCTTCATGTTCTGCAGGGCAGCCGCTGCCATCATGCCCCCAAGCAGCAGCAGGGTGAGGACGTAAGGGTACAGCAGCAGGGTACCAGCCAGCCGTTCCAGGGTGTCGAGAGGCAGCAGACCAAAGGCTTCCTCACACAGGTACAGGTTGGCATCGAAATCCCTGACCAAGGTGTCAGAAAAGGGAAAAAGAAACAAACACTACCTATTAGAAGGAATCCTTACAAAGGAACTGATGTCATACTAGTGGTCTGCAGACATTGTTTCTGCTATATCTCCAGTAACTAGTTTGTTCATGTGCATTTCTGTTTATGTCAGAGTCAAAACAGAATAACCAATTATGTTAGTCTGTTGGTAAATGATTTAACAAGTTCTATTTCCAGTGAGCTGGAGAGTCAACACTGAGAAGTACAGCAGGCTGGGAATGCACTTAACAAAAGCCTTTAGGTCATGATTCACAGAAATAAAAAAAAACAAAAAACAAAAAACAAAACAGAATAAAGATGAGCAAGCAGACTTCTAAGACTTAATAAGACTTAATAAAGAACATGAAAATGGAATTAATCACCTTAGCAGGGCATAAATATGAGAAAAAAATAACCTAATACTTAATTTTTCTTGCGCTACTTATTGCCTGCAATAAAAAGCTCTGGTGGCTAAATAACCAAACTGAGAATTGAGATATCACAAAAACACTTAACCCAACAAATAAAATAATGATGCAGTCTGGGAGGAAACACCACCAGCGAGTGAGAGAAACAGGATGAAGAAGGATAAAGCACACAGTGAGTGTTGCAAACTGCAAAGCCTCCTGAATAATTGAAGGGCCAGTTGTGTGACACTGGCTTGTGAGCCGTTTTATCTGGCACCCAGGAGCTGCTTAACATACACAAGTGTGTGATGGATGTGAGACACTGCTGTTGCCCCAGCATCGATTATTTACGCGCACAAATGCTCCAGCAGCAAAAGTGCTGGTCCTCTGTAAATTATACAATCACACAGAATCAACTCAAGAGGTGACGATAGCCAAGGAAGTGCACGCCTGCGTGAGCACACCAGTGTTCTGGTCTGTGTCGTGATGTTCAAACACAGAATCATATTTTTAGCCTCTCTCTGTGTGTTTGTGTACGTGTGCATGTGGGCGTGGGTGTGTGGTCCTACCTTGTCAGCCCCAAACCAAACTTTGACTTGATAAATTTAAAGATGTGTTCATCGGACTTGAGCTGCAGAGTTTTCTGTAAACACACCACCAACACTGATTAAGACAACTTATACTAAATGAAAAGCTGTAAACTTTAAAAGAAATCACATTTTGATATCATCAAACTTGTGATTAAGAGTGCAGCAGCAGGAAATGGATGTACATGAAATTACGTTGTTTTAATTCTCAGAGAGAAAATCAAGAGGGGAGCAGAAAGCACAAAGAGAGGAAGCAAATAAAAGAGTAGTAGTTCTGGGCCAGGGCTGGGCGATTATTTAGCCTGAAGGGCCACATTGGGTTTTAAATCTTGATGAAGGGGCCAGTCAGGTGGTGCGGGAAACTAATCCCCCAAAGGAGGATCGGAGGTTAACTAAAAATCCTGCTTGATGGACTATTGATAGAGAAAATATTTGAAAAGGCCTGTAAATTGGTCCAACTAGAGATGGATGATGAAGCTCCAAATGATGTTTGGCCCCACCTTTTTGAGAGGACATGTTAGCATGCTAGGTGAAGGGGGGGCCTGAACCTTTTCCTAACCAATCAAGCTGACAACCCCCTTAATCTGGCTTTTGGAGAAATTATTGTGAATGCTCTGCGGGCCGGATTAAATAGTTCATTGGGCTAAATGTGGCCCCCGGGCCTTAGTTTGCTCACCTCTGCTCTAGGAGATAAAATATAAAAGAATGAAAGACATTAAGAAACAACAAAAGGACAAGAGAAAGGCAGCAAAAGAAGGAGTGCAGAATAAAAACAGGAGTGGTAGTGGTAACAGAAGAGGGGGACCACCTTGGCCAGGTAGTTGATGATGAAGGTGAGGAGGAGAACCATGACGGTGTGGAGAAGCAGTTTGGCCAGACGAAGCAGCAGGCTCCCCGTTTTCAGTGCAGGCTGCAAAAATGACAAAATTAGGAGATACTTTCCCTGCATGAGCCAGAGAACACACAGACAGGCAGCCTCACATGGACACTGTCGACCTTTCCTGTGGGACAGCATGTCCACTTAGCAGTATCAGGACCAGAGAGGTTAAAGTCTGGATTTCAAGATGAAACGACTTCAGGATCTTGGCTGTACAGCTGAAATATGTAATCCCTTTACACATAAATGCAAATATCACCTTTCAAGGTGTTGATCCTCTGCTAAATACTAGTAGAAGCAACACTGGACTTGTTGACTTGACAATAAAAATCCAATCATCCCATTTCTGGAGTTCTTAATATATGACGTGTAAGCAACATGATGCGTTACGCTTTATCAGATAATAGCAATAATCTGGTGATGAGAACTTGGATGAACATACCTAGATTTACCCACAATACCCCAATGTCTTTAAGCATGTACACCTGGTTAATTGATTTATTTCCTTTGGACATGTGTTAAAACGTGCTAGTGACAACAAATGCGGAGAAAAATGGAAGGACAGCAGCAGCATGTCTATCAGCTCTCATGACAGATAGTGTTAAGACAAGGTAAAAGCAAAGATGTTTTGAAAGTTAAATAGTCTTATGTGGCAACAGTTATGTAGTCAGAGAAAAATCTAATAAGTGAACATGAAATTACCGCTTCGTTGTTTTAATTCTAACCTAAAACGTTTGGAAACGGAGGGCTGTATCGCAAAGACACTAAAATATCAAATGTCCAAAACAATCTTTGAATAAACTTTCATATTGTCACATTAAATGCCTTTTATCACTGTTCCTGCTACCAGCATAATGTGTCTATAACAAACAGCTTAAAGTGAAGCCCTACGTCACATTTACAGACCTGGCAGTGCCTAATGAAGAGTGCAGCGACGATGAAACTCAGGACCAGTGATCCCAGTAACATGGAGTTACAGAACTGGAGGAGCCACACACTCAGCAGGCCGCTTACTTGAGTGAGATACAGAGTGGTTACCTACACAAAAATATACGCTCACAATTAATGGAAGAACACGGAAATTCCTGTGTGATCGCTAATGACTAAAAGCGTAAGAGGACTGAGCTCACACTAATTCAAAGACACACCAAACAGCTGATGTGTATGTTTATGAATTAAATCTTTAGTGGTGGTTTAATTTCAGCCAAAGGGGTTGATAGCTTTGGACACTGAAATAAATGTATTCTGAAACGTATCTCTAAATATGAGTCTCTTGGGTGTTTTTTGTAGCCATACCTGTGTAGTTGTCAAGAAATCGGCACAGTCAAGCGTGTAAATGACAAGCGCCTGAACAAGAAGGATGAACTGGTTGAACTGCCACGTCAGACAGAAACAGAAGGTCATCACATACATCAGCCACACCGTCACCTTCTGAGGATGGAAACAGACAGATAGAAGAGAGACTTTAGTCCAACTAATGATTCACTGCTAATGAAATACAGGAGATTTAAAATGGTTTAGGCTTTTATATATACGTGATCTAAAATAATTGATTTGTCTCTAACTATCCGAAAAAGAGATAAATGAAAATGCTTGAATGTTTCAACTTTGGTCAAGAGCTGAGTGTTGTAAATAATAGAATCAGGAGCAGGAGAAAATGAAATGCGTCAGCATTAAGGTTAACACACAGTTAGGCCCAGAAATATTTGTTCAGTGACACAATTCTCATGATTTACACAGTGTGTGCCATCATAATAGATCTGAAAGGAAACAACTGAAATGCAGTTCAAGTGCAGACCTCCACGCTGAATTGAAGAGGTTGTGTTTGAAGAGTTTTCATCTTTATAGTACGTTATAACATCTTAATCGATTCTTTACCTAAAATAAAAAGAAGCTTTCTTCTATAGAAGTTACCTAAGATCAACACTTTAGTTTGGGTACACATATTAACCATTAACCTTTGCTATGAATAATATCGCATCAATTTGCTACTAATACTCCTGCTATTTAGCAGGTAGCTAATGGTGAATTTGTGTTCCCTAATCTAAAGCGTTACCTTGTTTTTAAATATCAGTGGCTGCGCCCAGGCCTGGTTAGAGCCAGACCTTTTGAAATAAGAAATCTCTTTAATAGATACCCGTCTGACAAAATGGAGGAGAGGTCGGCCTGCTAAAACTACTCCAAGGTGCAACACCATGTCTTTTACGGACTGACGAGATTTAAAATTACATTTTTGGAAGGTTTACGTTCCATCTCATAAAATGACAACATAACATTTGATAAAAAAGAAGGTCACACTGTATATTAGGACACAAGGAAAAGACAAGAGGAAAAATAAAACCGCACATTAAGTGTCACGGCATTATTAGGTATAAAAAGTCATTCTTAAAAAACTTGAGCTCAGAAGGAAAAAAGCACTACTTCATTATCTGTAAACCATCCATAGTTTGGCAGCAGCTGCGCGTTATGTGAGCCTGTTATGAGCTGCCAGTTAGACGGCAAACAGCAGCATTTTGAACCATTTGGAGACAGGACAGAGAAGACTGGCTGACTCTACAGAGCATTGCAGTAATCATGACAGCAGCTTATTAAGGCATTCTCAAGAAAAGGTTCATTTCTAATGTTCTGATAAGAAACCTTTACAGGAAACGACTGCCTGTGAAGGTAAAATTCCTCTAAAATTCTTGTTTGAATCCAGTGTTTTGGTGTTGTCTTTCCTCACAGGAAAAGCCTTGAATTTTATCAACATTTCTATTTTATGTGCACAGAATATGTATTTTTGTGTTTGCTGAATGACCATAACATTTTTTCTGACCTGTATAGAAAGCACTTCTTTTATCCCTTGATAAAATCATTTTTTCAGTAATTCATTTGAAACCTGTTCTTTCAACATTCTATTCAACATCAACAAGATGCTAACAGATGATCACAGGCCAACTTCTAAACTTGCGCAGAGTCATCTTACAGCATTTTATTTTACTGTTACATATGACATTTATCCAGTTTAAACGTGTTTAAAAAGGTTTCGTCAGTGTTGATCTGTGTGTACCTGCTGGAGGGCACTCAGCTGGGGCCGGAGGTAGCAGGTGATGGCTGTGATCTGTAGTGCCAAGAAGGGCAAAGACCAGTTCTCTCTGAGGGAGATGGTGAACTCCACACGAGTTGTATCTATCCTGATAGGAAGTGAGAAGCAAAAGGCAAATAAGGATACATTTGTGTGACACCTATAGTGCAGAGTTTCCATGTAAATATTTGATTCATATGATAAACATGCTGGAGTAGAGCTAAAATTAATTATCTTGGGGTTCTTTAAGAAGAAACAATATGCTTTAAGCTACTTTGTAATGTTTGCTCATGTCCGCTATTTTCAGGGTCACCACAAAAAATCCACTTCTGACTGATCCGAATCTAGAAAGTCACCAGAGAGCACAGACCTCCACCAAGCCGGTCAACTCCCCACATATTGTGATTTATAGCCATGGTACAGTATTTATGTATAGTATATATCTGCAGTAGAAATACAGGGTTACATAACATAGTAGGTTGCTTGTGATCAAAGTCCCTCCAGAATCCTGAAAATCACTAAACTGATTCATCTGTTTCTTGGCCCATGGGCAACATTTCCTGAAAATTTCATGAATTCATTTGTGCATTTTAGTGGTATTTCAGTTATTTTGCTAACACACAGACAGACAAACGACGCCAGCTTTCACATAAGCCCCCCCCCCTTGATGGAGGTAATAACCAATATAAGGCAACAGCTTAGAAACATGTCAGTTTTAAAATCCTAAATGATTTCAACAGTAATGTTCAAAGATGTGGAGAATAAAGACACCACCAGTAGATTGAAAAAGGAGCAAAATGCAAGGTTGCTGTCCATTTTCCTGCGGTGCTACACCCTGGCTTTTATTGATCTGGGGCTGAGCGCATGTTCCTTGCAGCCATGATCAGTGCTTCTGTGCCACTCTGCCTTAGGTATTCACTCAGCAGGTCGTCATCTGGAGCCATCTTCCTGATCCTCTCACTCAGCGGACAGTCTCAGGGCACTGGACCACAGGTACACCCACCCACCCACGCCTTGCATTGTGAGGAACTTTGGCCAAGTTACTGTACCTGCTGGGGATGCGATCACCCATCATCTTTCAAAAAAACTCTTTCACTTCTGACTGCAGACATTTAGGAATGAGAGGAGTGTTTTTATGGAGAATACCTCTATTTTTAGAGAATCAACAATAGAATAATAACTATAAAATACAGCTGTGTTACTTACCGGTTGAGAATGTACCACACTCCGGCAAGTGCACCAGCTAACCAGGAGCCAGAGAGAAGCCATGCCGTGAGGTACAGGGCAATCACATACACCGCTTGGAGTGAGAACACAGTGTAAATGTAGAAATACACTGGCTCCAGGTACGGCTGCAACAAACACACTTTCCATTGGTGGGGTATCAACAACAACAAAATAAGGTTCTTTGGTACTTGGTGACATTTCTAAAAGTTTATTTCACTTGCTGACACTCATCACAGAAGGCCCACTCAGAAAGATAAGTGGCTTTTTTGTAGTTAATTGAAGTGACAAAACAGAAACCACTTCTTATAATATGACTAGATCCAAGCAATGTCAAAAACAAAATCTAAAATGTCACAGCAGCTCAAGTACTGCAGCTAAGTGTTTGTCCCCCCCCTTAATTTAAAAAGTTGGGAGTCACACAGCAATGGTTAAGTTTGGTGGACAAAGCATTTAGTTATGTGACTATAGCTTTCTTGTCACTGATGTTTGTTTAAGTCTGTTGTAAATAAATGGTAGCAGTGATGGTTTACCTGGATGGGCAACAACCTGTAGAGAACACTCAAAAAGACCTCTTGGTAGATGTTCATTCGTTGGAGGAGATTAATTGTCCTTTTGGATTCTGTCAAGTTGTCATGGATCAATTCTGAGAGGCCTAGGAATGATAAAGACACACACACACACACACACGCACACCCACGCACGCACGCACGCACGCACACACACACACAAGCTTTAAGATGAGTAAAGTAAAGTCTCAGGAAGATTCTCAAAAATCTGTTCAAGAGTAAAAAGATTTTGTCAGTTCTGTCAGAAACTCAGAAACCAAACACGGTTCTGCAGGATGGAACGCTGGACCCATCGGTGCACACATCCACAGGAGCCTCTAAAACATCACCTCCTTTGCTGACAAACACTGCTGCGGTGCTTTCTTCGACAGAAAAGTCACAGCAATAACTAACAGCTAATGTTGACGGCATGAACATGAACATACAGCAATGGTTTAGTTATAGTATTAGGTAACACTTTAGTTTTGGGAACACATATTAACCTTTAACCTTTGCATCAATTTGCTGCTAATACTTCTGCTAGTTAGCAGGTAGTTAATAGTGAATTGGTGTTCCCTAATCTAAACTGTTAACGAAGAAGCTTACAACTGCTTTGCAATGAATAATAATGCATCAATTTGCTACTAATACTCCTGCTATTTAGCAGGTAGTTAATAGTGAATTTGTGTTCCCTAATCTAAATATAATGTCCTAAATGCCGAGGAGCTACAGCTCAAAGAATATGCTTCCAAGTATTACAATTTACCTATTATTACCTATTACAAATTAGTGCTCATGATAAAATGAATGCAGCGATGTTTCCTTTTGTTCTTTTTCGGTGCTTCGTTAATAGTTTACTGTGTATTAAATAAATGTCGTCCAAGCGACCGGAGGAGAGGATATAGTTCCAGTCCACTCAAACGAATAAAGTACCGCATTTGCCCCCATCAGCGAGAATTCAGGCTAGTAATAAATTAAGATGATAAAGATGTTATCATAATAATACATTTAATTGATAAGCGCCTTCCTAGACACTCAAGGACACGTTCCAAAGACAGAATACAGCAGATAAAACCCGAACAAGATAGCAGATGAAAACACAGTACAAAATAACAGCTTAAAATAATTAGAGAGATTAAGATATTCTGAAGAAGTAAGTTTTAGGTCGGGATTTGAAAAGAGGGAGCAAGCCGATGCTACACTATGTATGTAGGGAGTTCCAGAGTTAGCTCCCCTCAGTGCTGAGGCAAGCGAGGGGCACAAAGAGGTGGATGAAGGAAGAGGATCTGAGGGAGCGGAATGGGCTGCTAATACGGAGAAGACCTTACAGATGAGGGCAGGTTATGGATGGCCTTAAATGTCTACAGTAGGATTTTGAATTCTTTTCTGAATTTGACCAGGATCCAACGGAGTTGCTTGGTGATGTGGTGGAATGAGGAAGTTCTGGTCTTGGTATGAGGGGCAGAAATATGTTGAAGCTTATGGAGGGATGTGGGCGTTGTGCTGATCGGCACGGGACGTGGTGAGGCTGTGGATGAGGAGAGAAGCGGTGTGTTCAGTGAGCGAAGGGCGGAGATGGTTGATGTTGCTGATGTGCGACTGAAATGATAGTCAGCTATTGAGGATGACACCCAGACTCTTAACCTGAGGGGAAGACTGAGGAAATAGGGATTGTAAGTGGAAATATTTGGAAAATGTAGATTTGGTACCAACAAGAAGGAATTTGGTTTTATGACTAATAAGTTGTAGAAAGTTTGAGGCAAACTAACAGTGAATCACTATGTTTTAAGTTCCCCTTCAGCCATTTCCTACACATTTTGTTTTCCTATGTTTCCTCTGCTGTATTCAGCTGTAGATGTTGTGGAAATGTAGGGTTTCATACAAGTTAAAGCCTCAGAATATTAAATATTCTCTTCTATTACTCTACAGGCCAATAAAGTCCCACCTACACAATTTCGGAATGGCTCATTAGCTTTTATACCTTGAAAACACAAGCAATCTGAGTGCATTTTTAAGTGACTATCAATGCAGGAATGCAGAACCACGAGCCGTTGCTACGCTTATGAAATATAAACATCTGTTATATGAACACATCCACCGCACTGGATTCATTAATTTCACCTTCTTTCACATCTCCATGCAGTGATACCCACCGGTAACTATCTACCGTATGTCCCCGTCCCTATTTGTTTGCCCCCATCTTTGTCTTGTTGGGTGAGTTGGTTTTCAGGAACAAGCAGCTCTAGTGCTTGGTGAACCAAACACGGGATGGTGATTCTTGATGTCACTTTAACTTCTAATTAGCGTCACAATATGCTATTCTACGCTCTTACAAAAAGAAAATGAATTGTCTCCAGCCTTAAAGAAAATGTTAGCTGTGTAAAGAGAAAAAGATGAGCTCTAATCGTTATATGGTAATGGTGTGGCAAAAAAGATACAAATAGCATATCTAGCATATAGCATATTCGTGTTTTGTTGCAGCCGTACTGCAAAGTGAGTGTTTATTGATGCTGCTTTTATTTTATTTTTTTTTTTGAAAAGATTAGGTTTTAGTGCACATATCCTAAGAATAGCAATAATAATTAAAGTAAGCTGCTGCTTACAAATGATGTTTTAAGCAAAATCCCCAGGAAGAACGGATACCTTGCTGCATGGATGGAGCTTGTAACATTTGCTTGAAGTAGGAGTAGTACAGTCCACATTCTGTCCTAAAGGAGATCTCTCGCTCCACCTCCTGAGAGCACAAACAAAAATGCATTTACACAAAGTCAGGCAGTTGCATTTTTAGAATACAGATCACATATATCCTGGTAAAACATAACAAAAACACGCCGGTAATCCTCATCAGTACCACTAAGGAGCTTATGACTGCTTGGAAAGCGTCTTCAGACAAGATTCACTGCCTGTCGTGTAATGTTGCTGTTACACAAGGAGCAAAACGGTAAAAAGGCTGTAGAATATCAATTGTTGTGAACCACACTGACAAAAATAATGATTTACTGTCTACTGAAAATTAAATAATTCTAATTAATAAAAACATTCCTCAGTATAACGTCCAGGACTGAAGTTTAACTTAGGATTTCTGCTGATCGCAGAAGTTAGAGTAGCGTAGTAGCCACCAGCTTACAGTCATTTGACCCTTGTTTCTTGTCATGGACAGATAATAAACCCAGCGGTGACTGGGCGAGGGGCAGAAATACACCCTGGATTGGTCACCAGTCCATCACAGGACACATTGGTTACTCTCACACTTACTCACACCGGGGCTCAATTTAGAGTCTCTAATCCGTCCAGTGGTCATATTTTTGCACTGTAAAAGAAACCCATTAAATGCAACATGACTTTAGCCGTGTACATCTGTTTACGTCAACTCAAATAATCCAAACTGACTATACATTTAGTACACAAAAGCAAAGAGAACATGATTGCACCATGTATGCACTGCTCTAATTGACTTTTACCAGCAGAGGGCAAAGCTGCTCTTTCTATCCCTCCATCCCATACCACTTTTCCCTTAACGCGTAGCTTTTCCATTAAGGGGCTGTGGGAGGAAGCCAGAGCACCCAAGTCCTTGTCCCCCAGGGAATTCAAACCTGGACTGTAGCGGGCACAAGGAGACCATGTAAACGCCCCCACATGTATATCACAAAATAAACATATTGTTTGTCCTCCACGTTGAAAGCAAAGACAAATCTCAATTTCCTGAGCTTTAACACCTGAGAAAATATGTGTAGAACATGAAAAAACTCTTCACATAGGAGGAGAATGAAGGATGTCATTTCTCATTTTAAAAGAAAAACCGTGTCCCAGACAGGCAGCCGATCCCGGGTGGCTCTTACCGTGAGCTCGGAGAACCAAAGCAGATTCTCATGTAAAGAATTCACACACCAGGCTTGAGTCAGTGCCAGGAGCCCAGCCAGTAACAGCCCTGCTGCTATGGAAACACAAGGTTGCCACGGCCACGAGGGGGGGATTTCTGAATTACTGCATGTGTTGGATCTTCCGCGTGTAGATGGCTCCCCGCTGTCCACCTCTGATGTGCCTTGAGACCTTTTCGCAGAACATATCAAGTTTCTGCTACATCTTTCTTTGGTTCCAGCCTTTTCAGACAGGCCTGCATCAGGTGATGGCCCAGGCAACCTGGCTCTCTTACGAAGAGCCATTACTTGAAGATGAGAGATGGGAATTATGAAAAATATCTTGGATCCTTGGTGAACTGAATCCAGGCAGGTAAACAGCATGCTTCTGGGCTGCACTACAGAACTAATCCAAATCCATTACGGCAATAAATGTAAATGAGGTTAGTCTTTTTTATTCCTTGAAGTCTTTCCAAATAAATTAGCTTCTTAATCGCTTCAAGTTCCTTGCCAAAGGAAATATGCAAAAGTTTTCTCTCAGGGACTGAGCAGCTGATTTCCTTTCCAATCCATCTTTTAAGTTTGCCCAAGGCAAAATGAGCCTTGGCATTTCACCAAGAACTGAGATGAGGTCGCTAATCCTTAGTGTAAATGAAGGTCAATAAGAGGAGGAGGCCCTGTAAACGAGTTCACAAACTGCTTATTACCCTAAAAGCTTCCTTCTTCAAAGGCAACAATCCTCTTCTCCATATTCTTTAGCATTCTCCTTTCAGATCTTTGGACAACTCCCATCTCATTGATGCTGCGCTCAGAGATTGGAAAGGGGTCCCGCCAGCAGAGGCCTTTCTACAGTACGTCCTCCATCTGGTTTATGCCATGCAGAGCCCAAATACTGACAAACTTCTGCATCCTCAGTGGAGCTTCGGAAATAAGAGCCTTCTTTCCAAATGAGCCTGAGCCGCAGGACTGTGAATGACTAAATATCCCGGAGATAAGTGGAGCTGCCAGTGGGAGGGAGAAGGGGAAGAGGAGTTAACTACTGGTGACCTCCCGTCTGTAAAAACACACATGCACACAGGAAAAGAATAAGACGGGTTGGGGGTTGGGAGTAGCAAGAACATGTTGGAACATCATCTGGAAAAAGAGAGAACATTTGTTTGAGTGCTTTTGGACCTGGAACGCATACACGATGACTGCATATCTGAAATTAGCCCTGTGAGGTATTTCTGCATCTAACTGGTGATAATAACCCTTAAGTACTGTTTCGTAAGAGCTATATAAAACAGAAAAAAGCAAAAGAACCTGCTCTGGTCTCAACCCGGATGAGTCAAAGCTATGAGTGTCAGCACATTTCCCAGAGAACCACGGATTATTTACCAGCCTGGCCTGGAGACTGATCAAACCAGCAACAAGAACAACAAGGTATGGACATCATGCGGGCAAAAAACCTCACCGACAAATGACATCTCAGCATGTGTCATGGTCTTTTCCATCCCGTTTGACCACATTAGAACACATGAGGCTGATAAACAGTGAGTGGAAAAGCGAGCAGCAGCCAGAGAATGACTCTCTCCGGGCAGGAAAGTCTATACTTCATCTAAACTGGCTGGGAGCAGTTCAAGGAAAAGGTCAGACTGGAGCATCTGTTGGCACAGTGACACACGACTAATAGTTAAATTAGCACTACACTGCGATGTTGTATCATCCTACGCTGACCGCGAGCACTTGCATTGTCTCCTTTGAGCATCAAAGTTGTAAAATCAAAACCATTATAGCTCCACTTGTTCAACTTTACCTAAATGCCAGAAATCTATATAAAGGTCATAATTCTATACCATTTTTACAAACTCTACATTAAATGAACTGGATTCACCACATCGTTGCCTTTATTAAACAGCGAGGTTCCAAATATTGACATAAATATTCCAAATTGAGTCTGTGGCTGAAGGTGTTCTGTCGGAACACCTCCAGATCGTGCAGACCCATTGCCACAGTTCAGTTTTCTGAACATTGACTTGTTATAAAACAAAAAGTACAATCCATAAATGTCTTCTAATAAGTGACATTAGTATTAATTTGTGATGTTAAATGTCTGTTCCATTCATCTGAAAGTGCATGGGCCATTAACCCACTGCATCTGTTTTACTACACTAAAAAGATTTACTACTATACTAAAAAGGAAAAGAACCTTAAACATCTGTTAACATTCCACACTCAGTTTATTGAACTATTTATGCATGTTACATCAGCTTTTAATGGTTTAAAGGTTGACATGGCAGAAATAAAGCACACAATGTGCTGAGAAAAGTCAGGCCAAGCTCAACTTGCTACACTCCCTGTTGTTCATAATTGCCTGTGGATGTTAAGATGCTATACACACCATTTACAAAATCGAGTAAACAGCATGTCATACAGAAGAAACATTGACTTAATGCACAATTAAGAGCATAATCACAAATTAGGACCAAAGGTAAGCTGATGTTTTCGGGTGCCAGTTAAAGCGAAAATCAGCAAGAACCTAACACATCTTTCAAAAGGTGCATGATGTAAGGCAGAGGTTGGCTTTTTAACCAGCATGTTTCGGTTCGTTTGCTAACAGGATTATGCAAAAGCAGAGTGGGATGTGACTGGCAATTTTACTCGATTTAGCTCTTGGATTGAGCTAAAAGTGATTACATTTTCAATATAAATCTGGATGTGAAACAGCTAAAATACAACTAAAAGTCATTATTAATTTAGGAAAAAAATCCATCTGAAAGGATTTGTGTGCCCTGTTGGCATGAATTTCCTCCTGATTATAAGTTGTAGAAATAACTACGGTATACTTTATTAACTGATAATCAAGTCAGTTCAAATTGCAATTGTTTTTCCCTCATTTAGGAAACTTCAGGTACGGTAACTCTTTGGACTGAGTCATGAGCCAGGCTGCCAGGGTACAATGTTCTGTTCTTGCACAACACTGGTCATCCATCAGTCCCCACGGCAGATGTGGACTTAATGTGATTCATTTAACAGGCCTAAACCTCAATCAGAGTCAGTGAACGGAAAAACTATCATCCCCAAACAGCAAGTGAAATGTGATTTTCCCCGTTTCTTTCTTTGGATGTTTTCTTTAAATGATTCACACATTTTCCATCTGGACTGATCCAAATCCATGATCAAGCTAATGCATACTACACACATAGAATGTAAAAGTATCAAATACTGTACTTGTTACCACTTTGTGTAGTTTAACCCTTTAAAGGTGTTGTCTATACATTTCTTACATGATACTGTGTTGTTAATATGTATCTAGACTGTATCATTATTGTATCAATTATGTGGGTCAAATTCTATCTACTTATGTTCAAATTAATCCAATCATGTGTGATACTCATAACTAAAACCTGTCTGATTTAAATGCATGCATTTTTGATCGGTGGCTTTACCTTGATGTTGGAGAACCACAGGTCATTCTCATGCAGCGTGGCCACGTAGATGCAACACAGCAGCCCGAGACCAACAGACACCGACAGACCCAGCGCTGTCCAGACTATTACCTTCCAGGACCAATCACCTGAGCGCACAAAACATCACAAAGTGGTTGCTGTGAGTCGTTTGACATTTGACAATGTCAACGTGCAGAAGAAAAAGGGACAATTACTGCTAAACTAGGAGCAACAAGCCACCGTACATGCCCGCTCAGGGTTCTGTGCATGCAATACAACAGATAATGATCAGGGTTGCAAAACAAACAAACAAACAAACAAACAAAACACTCCAAGTTAGATTTAATGTTTTAATAGTAATCCTTTCATTCAAAAATGTGTTTATTCTCTGAAACATAGTGAAGGGTGCTGTTTTTGAACAAAAACACGGCGAAGACTCGTGGTGATGATGCTGAAAAGATGTCTGACATCAGTGCTGGTCCTCAGAGGGACCCGGTGGGGGTTGAGGAGCTGCAGCTGGCTGGATGAAGGTTCACTCACCCTGGAGACGGCTGCTCTCTGGTTGATGGTCAGAGCAACAGTTGGGTGGCTGTGAAGGAGGCTCGGCAGAGAGCTGGCTCTCCTTTCCCCTGCTGCCCTTCCTCTGGCGAACACTTGTCATGGTTCGGGTCGCTACGACAGGAGACGCGAGTGTCTGATTTTCATCCACACACACGAAGAATATTAATGCTCGAAGCGAACACCGAGCTTCAATAAACCGATTACGCGACACCCCTGTTCCTTTGGGGTTAGTTATGCTGGCACGGTTACGAAAGTGGTTAAAATTTGTTTGTGCTGCAATCAGTGCACTTGTGGAAGCCTGTTATCACTGATGTGTGTTTGTCAGAAACAGACGATAACAGAAGGAATTCTGTGACGGCGCGAACGAATATTCTTTAGAACGTACCTTAAACTACAACTATCCGACAGCGTTCATCTACCTTCGTGTCTGTCTCTAACGTTTACTGTTTTATTTCTGTCATGTTTTCTTTTATCTCCCTCCTCCCGTACAATTCCGCTTCTTTTTTTTTTTTCTTTTTTTTTTTCCCGGGATGCACCGGGTTTAACCAGGATTCAACCCCGGAAGACGTGCACGTTTGCCTTCAGAATAAAAGGTTATAAAAAGTGAGCTATGTTTTTGGCTTATATTTTGGTAAATAAAATAATTTTCTCACCTACATCAAATCCTCCTCAGTACCACCATTTGTGTGTAATTTTAAAACGATCTATACATTTGTTTAGAGATGTTTTCTATGGATTAAAAATCTGTAAACCTTTATTAACATTTATATATTGGCATATTTTCACTGCCTTTTCACAGACAATGAAAACAAGCACTGGGGGTTTCATGAAAAGACAATGAGCAAAGCTGTAGATAAACCCTATACCTATGCAAATATATACAAAAATACACTACTGCGGTGTTTGTTTCATGATATGTGTTTGACTTTTTGCCATTTGTAAATCATTTCATCCTTCACTTGCTTAACTGTGCACATTAACAAAAATTTGCACATTAGCCGAAACATTTACTTTTCTTCTTGATTTTATATAAAATCACTTGGCTCCCAGCCAGCAACCAGCTGTATCTAAAAAGGATATTCACAATCAAACTGGGAAAGAAACCAGTCAACATTAATATAGAAAATCCATCCATCAATCACCTAAAGGTTTTCCCATTAACAAGGTTTTGCATCGTATAATATAAATAAAAAGGTCACTGTCTATAAATATAAAAACAGTTACTTAAAGTTTAAGTATAGGGTCTACTATTTTACTTTTGAAATTAATGGTGGTCTTTACTATTTTTTCAATCACTTTAGTGGAAACTAATGAGCACACTCTCGATACTGAGAGTAGCGAAATTGCAAGTGGAAAGTTGTGAGAGCCCTGGGCAGGCATGGTTAGGTTCAATCTGCAGTTATATGTTTAAGAATGTGTGTTGTTGTGATAATCAACCTCAAGAGCTCTTGAATCATTGAACTGAGTTCAGAGTGCAAAAGTCAGAATTATCTAAACTTATTTGATTCCATCTTTGTATCAAACTTTTCCTAAATAACCAAGGTGTTAATATTGGAACATGAGCCAAAACAAGAACTGAATCTAAAGATAAACACAGCTATATGAATTTACAGGAAGAAATAAATTAATTAAAAAATAGTATTTCATTTTCAAAAATCCACTTTAACTTCCGTTCACCCACTCCCTGTAACATGGTCATTTTTAGGTTTAATTATAATTTTCTCTAATGCTGCTGCACTTCCTAAGAACAAATAGTTCCCATGGAAACACATAAGATCTTTAAAATTGTCCACGTTCTCCTTCACAGCTATTTAAGTAAATCCACTCAAAAATGCAATTAAATCAATCAAATGAATCAAACGAATTCAACGAGTTGTCTGAGTGGCCCCTCCAGACTGCCGCAAGCAAACTTTGAGAACTTTTGCTAAAAAAAAAAAAAAAGAAAGACTTTGCTTTATAAATCCACAGGGTTTATTGGAGAACAAAACTTTTTTTGTTGTTCAGGCAACAGTTTTCTCCAACTGTGGCCTTTCTATTCTTTGATCATCACACTTGCTTCCAGCCCAAATCTCGCCTTTCACTTGCTCTCTGTTTTAAAGTTCTTGTCTTGTCACAGGACTGAGGCTGCGGAAAGAGCCATTAAAGGAAGAATTTGTCTCTCAGTGTGCCCAAAAGGATTCACTTCAGCCAGTATGGGATTAACAATTCTTTTGCAGTCGTGGAGCCCAACAGCAACAACTTCTATAGCTTTAAAAAAAAAAAAGAAAAAAAAAAAGGTGACTAGAACTGGTTTTTAAATACGTCTCCCCTTTGTACGGCCATTCTTTTCTTCTTTTTGTCCCTTAAAGGATCCTTTGAAAAGCATGCGTAGTCTGTGCTAGTTTAGTTTGCTTTGCGTTGGAACCGCAGAAACACATTTTCTTTGCTTAAGCAGTTGGAAACCTGGTCTGTCACTGTTCTGAGGCACACCAGTTGCAATATTTTCTGTAGATCCTTTTTATTTGTTTGTTTTTAAAATGAAAACATGACTGTGTTGCTTTTAAGCCAGTGTGGTAGTGCTGGGGCATTTACAGCGTATCTCCTGGGGTACTTCAACAACCATCTCAGGCTCCACCGCATGTGACAGACAGTTCAAATGCATTGCAATGATGTAATCCCCTTTTCCTCATTTAAATGACTTTCACAGTCAGTAGCTGTTAGAACACTGATGCTCGCCAAAGAGCACATTGCTTCTACAGCTGTTTTCCTGATGTGTTGCACAGTTGCAGAGTTCTGCCTGAAGGAAACACTTCCAAACTGACTCGGGGGCTTTCTTGTACTTAGTCTGGATGATGGAATTCAAGGAATCCATGGATCCTACATCCTCTGCACGTACCCCCTCTTTTTTGGGGTTTCTGTCCTAATGCGTCATTTATATGTTCCCCATCTTTATCACTCAGAAATGGTCCAAGGAAGGAAGAGTGGTGAATCAGCAACAGGATCACGGGTGGATGAGTCTCATGGATGCATGTGAGGAGCAAAAGCGGATCCAGCAGACCAGCTGCTGCAGCTCAAATTGCCAAAGTTACTGCTGGTTGTGATAGAAAGGTGTCAGAAGACACAGTGCTTCGCAGCCTGTCAGGGTGCTCAGGCTGACTCTCGTCCACTGGGGTCCCTGGGAACGCGAGCAAGGCGGACCACTGAGCAATGGCAGAAGGTGTCCTGGTTGGATGAATCACAAGTATGTTCATTGCTTAAAGAGCAAGCTGGTGGCGGTGTGATGCCTTGGACCAGAGGTGGCCAAACTAAGGCCCGGGGGCCACATGTGGCCCAATGAACTATTTAATCCAGCCCGCAGAGCCTTCACAATCATTTCTCCAAAAGCCAAATAAAACAAGATTGTTAGCTTGATTGTTGTGAAAAAGGTTCACCTAGCATGCCAACATGTCCTCTCAAGAAGGTGGGGCCAAACACCATTTGGAGCTTCATCATCCAGTTGGACCAACTTACAGCCTCTTCAAAACATTTTCTCAGTCAATGGTACATCAATCCGATGCTCATTTGGGAGGTTAGTTTCCTGCACCACCTGGCCAGCCCGTTGACCAAGATCTAAAACACAATGTGGCCCTTCACGCAAAAAAACAAACAAAAAAAAAAACCCTTGCCTTAGACCATGTTCTGCTGGAAAACTCGGCTCCATAGGTACCACACTGAAACACTGTTGGTGCCGCCTGAGGGCACAGCTATGACGTGAACAAAGAAGAGGGGAAAGGCTGTTTTATTTAAGTTTTTATTATCAAAAATGCACTGGCAAAGTAGCAACGTAACAAAGCCTATGACTCTAAAAATAAATAAGCTCATTCTGCTGTCTAAATATTGATTCCAAAAGATGAGCAGAAGCACATGCCTGGAGACAGACATCCCATCTCCTTTGGCTTGAACACATGCATCTGATTTTGCTCTATTTATCTCCAAACTGTGAGGAAGCAGGATCATACCAAACGTGAAATATAAAATTCTTTCAGTCTCAATTTGTTTTCACATGACTATTAAAATAGATTTGTCTTTTTTAAAAGGTCAGTTTCTGTTGTGACACTTTCGTCTACAACCATGTACACACACAATATCGAATATTAAATTAATTTCTCTAAATTGCTGAGTAGAGAAATTAATTCAGCATTGGGTCTGGTTTATTTGCAATGCAATTTGCATTTAGTATTCAGAGCATTTTTGAACACTAATTCACAATCAAGAGGAAAGTTGGAAAGATGTGTTCTAAGTTTTGGCACTTTTTCCTCCACAGCTATTAGAAACCCTGCACACCTCAAGACAAAGTGTTCCTTATAGAAGTTTTAAGAGGACTGAATTATTCCTACACAGATGCAGATGTTTAACATCAGTTAAAATCAACAGTCAGTCTCACTGTCGAAATGCTTTCATGAAATACACAGATCTACAGGTCGGGGACTATAAGCTGTTGTGGGACAGGACTACCTTTTTGTCTCGGCTAGCTGTGGCACCAACTGCTCAATGACACGTCTGACCCGGGCAAACTTTCACTTAAAATACATAGACAAAAAAGTATTTATTATAAAAATATCATGTAAGACAGAAATGTTATGTTCCATGATAACTCTTGAAGTGAATGAAGCACCACAATCGTGAAGTGAAAATCAGAATATTTACTTTTAAATATTTAGGCACCAATCTTTTTGAAATTGTCCATTTCCCTTTTCACCATGTCCCTTTTCTGAGAAAATGTGTTAGAAAAAAATACCTCTGTCACATTTTGTAGTTCCGCTGTTGTTGACAACAGTCAGTCTTTTCTGTATGGATTCCACTATAAAAAAATGGCCATCAAACAAAAGAAAAATAAACATTTGTTTCTTTAAAATATAAAGACATATAACTAACATGCATAAAAATAAAGTGGTACAGTAGATATTAAACGTAAGCTGCACGAAAGCTTTGACTTAGCTAAAAACGGCGTCAGATTAAATACATTACTTACAGTAACACAACAGCTGCCTCGTTGCCAAGCAGTTCACTGGAAAATGTCTTTCCGTTTCTGCAGGACTGTGAGCTTTACTGAGGTATGAACTCATTCTGTTGACTGTGAAGTGGCATAAAAATATTAAAATACTTGGGTTAGATCTCATCCCTGGAAAACTAAATCAATCCACTCTTCAACGCTGACATAAATATTAACGGATCGATAAACCAAATCTTTCCTAAGTGTTGAACAGCAGCTGTGACATCACACAACCGCAGAAGAGTTGCTATGGTAACTATACACCTTTAAAAGACATCACTTTGAGGTAAAGGGTCATTCTGAAAGTGGGTGGCAGCGAAAGGCGACTGATGCATACTTGAGGGAGGTCGGAGGTCTCACTCTGCTGACTGGAGGCCTGCTGCCTGAGCTCCAGCCTGCTGCTGCTGCTGCTGCTGCTGCTCCTTGTTCAGGATGATGCTGATGATGTCTCCCTCGTGATCCTTCATGTGCTCCATCAAATGTTCCTTGCTCGTGGACTCAAAGCCACAGATGCAGCAGCAGAACAAGAGAACGCAGTATTCCATGCCGGGTCCTGGAAGGGGAGCCTGGCTCTGGGGCTGGGTGGGGGCTGAGTACTGCTCTGGAGGCTCCGTGACGCCTGGGAGCACACGCCCTGAGCCGTCCACAGACAGACCAACGGACGCCACAGCTGCTTCTGCCGAGGCTTTCGCTCTGTCCTTTGACGGCTGGGCCGCCGGAGGACCTTCCGCCACCACGTCCACGGCTGGGGACCTTTGTGGAGCCCTGGGGAGGATAAACTGAGTCACTGAAAGCGAACCATGACAGTTTTAAATCTCATCTCAATCTCAGACAGTTGCACTTTTTTGACAAGAGAATGTTTTCTTGTTTTTTTTTTTACCATGTCCAATCAAAACAGGAATGCGAGTCACATATTTTGTTAAAATCCATCTTCAACTGGAGAGCAATGGAGTCTTTCACTGACACCTTTTACTGTTGCTTAAGCAAGAAACAATATTTTAAAGTTTTAATTTTTTTACATTTTCTAGTTATTACCTAATTAAAGCACATTTACCAGAAAGGTCACAGATTATGAAGCGTCAAAATCTGTCTGTTATGAAGAAAAAAAAATCCCACTTTGTAATATTTTGTGTTTTTCCTCTAAAAAAAGATAAGTAAAGGCTGCTGTTTAACAAGGCTGACTGAGGAGTCTACAGAGACATTTTCAAATGCAAAATCAAAAGCTGACAGGAACTGTGGCACAGTGGCTTCTGAAGAGCTTTTACCTGCTGCTCTGGGAGATGGCCTCATTAATAGCTTTGTTCACTTGCTCATAGTTGTAGTTTTGGTCTCCGGCGTGCTTCCACATGTGGGATTTGAGCGAAGGTGGATGACTGCACACATATCCACATAATGAGCACCTGGAAGAGAAGTTACACCACAGGAGTGAAATCAATGCTGATTTTATTATTGCCAACAGAATTCTAAAACTTCTACTTCCAGCAATCTAAAGAAATCATAGCAACTCAGACTCTGCCACCACTGAATGTGAGTCAAGCAAAGAAACCAGCCAAAAGCCAATAATGACATTTTTCAAAGCAATAATCACTCATTCAATCAACATGTACATACAAACCAGTTCACCTATGCACCACTGTGGATGCGGGACCTCATAAGAAGTTTTAAACATGAGTTTCAGAAGAAAAATTCAAATCTGGATCAGACAAAGCGATTCTGAATGGTAATTTATTATGATCCAACCAAACTGTCTCTGAATGAAATCCTTTGTCAACATAACATTTTAATGCTGTTGATATTAGTTGGTCAGGTGGTATTCTGTGCATCTGTCTGTAGTTCCTCACCTGTACTGTTCCAGGAGCTGCATGGCCTGATGCTCCTGTGGATGCCTCCTCATGTGACATTTTAAACTGTTCATGTTGGTAGTTGCGAAATCACAGCTACAACACCTGTCAGACGCAGAGAGAAAACACCTGTCAGACGCAGAGAGACAATCCTGAAGTCGCCAGGTCAAGAAAAACAATCACGACCTGGCTACAATCACACTACATATGGCCGAAAATTCGTTCAGACCCTTTACTTAGTGTGTTTGCATGGACTGTCCCAAGCACGCTCATACTCTGAGTTTACAAGAACCTAGAGAAGATAAGATCTTTATTGATCCCACAGTGGGGAAATGTAACTGTTACAGTAGCTCAACAACAGTTTTAAAAGAATAAAGAAAAAAAACAGCATTTACATACACAGCCCCACCCATTTAGATGTGCGGGGGTGAGGTGTTATTGCACAGACTGTTCAATGCTTCACTATAAATCTGTAACACATTGAACAGTCTGACAGTGTTTGGGCTGAAGGGCCTGCGAAAGTGCTCCTTCTCACACCTCGGGTGTCTGCGTCTTTCACTGAAGGAGCTGCTTAATGCCCCCACAGTCTGATGCGGAGGATGGACAGTCCCACTCCATAGGAGACCACAGCCTCCTCAGCACGTAGAGTGAGTACTTGTCCGTCCTCGCTCTGTCCATGTGGAGTCCCTGGATGTTCACCGGTGCGATGTTGGATGAGGGTTTCCTGCTGAAGTCGATCACCATCTCCTTTGTCCTGCTGGCATTAACTCAAAGAGGATTCATCTCACACCAGCTGTCAAAGTCCATGATGAACTTCCTGTTCTCACAGTCGTTCACCTCTGACACGCATCCCACAATGGCAGTGTTGTCGGAGAACTTCTGGAGGTGGCAACTGTCAGTGGAGTATGTGAAGTCCGATGTGCACAGGGTGAAGAGGAAAGGTGAGAGGGCTGTTCCCTGGGGGGCACCTGATCACCTAATCGGACACACAGTCCTGCAGCCTCGCAAACCGGGGCCTGTCAGTGAGGGCGTTGGTGACTCGCGCAGCCAGCTGGCCACTGACCCCCGCTCTGGTTCTTCAGATCCCTAAACACTCGTATCCTGACTACTGCCTCTCTCTTGCGCAGGCACATGTAGCATTTACTTTTTACGACACAAACCGTTCAAAACAAGAACGTTTTTTAACACCCAGGAACTTGTATTTCTCCACCACCTCAATGCTGTTCACCGGTGTGGTGATGGATGGTTTCCTTTGGAGCGTGATCACCTGCTTCTCCGTCTTGGCAGCACTGCTGTGAGGACTGTCTGCTGCTTCTCCCATCTTGTCTCAGGCACATTAAGATTGATTGGACCTTAACTTTCGTAAACATCTTTTAAAGTCATATCTCTCAACCAACTACATCAAGGCTGGACTGTTGTAATTCTTAATATGCATTCTGTTCTGCATCTTGTGCAGAAAGCTGCTGGTCACGCGCTCACTGCCGCTAAAAACAGAGCACATTTAACTAGTTTATCATTTTTATATCTTTTTAAAGCTTACCTTGTTTTTAAATAATGTACCTTGTTTGTTTGATATGATGAACAGTCATGTTGATGTATGATGCACTATGTACTCCATGAATAAATCTGGCATTGATATACACGCACATATACTTGTATTTGTGTATACACACAAAACTAATCTGAAAAGGAAAAAAACACATATACTTGAAGACACAGTAAATAAGTGTGATGTTATTTCCACAGTAAAAAAAAAAAACCCTACACATGGCAACACAGTTTTTTACCTGATGAATTTTAAACATAATAAACAAGACCATCCGTTTTCTGTGAAAAACAGACTACTTGACCTTTGAGAATAGGCAAGAGCACACTGAGGGGAAAAAGTCTGCACACAAAAACATTTACATAAGTTTGCACGTCAAGACGAAACTGTGTTTTAAAGACTGAGTGTGGGGAGAAAACTAAAGATGATTTGGGAGAGCAAGACTTCATACCGCTCTTCAAGCCACTGAACATATGCTGCCATCTAGTGTTCATTTTGAAAATAATCGAAAACAGCCTGAAAATATTTCTTCCAATCTTACCCTGAACCTGATTTCAACTAAAAGATCCACTACACATATGTCATGTAGAGACATGCTTGTTCTTTCAGTGTCATAACCAATTACGGTAATTAGTTATTTGGAATTAAAACATGGCAGGAAACTAAGTGCAGTACAAGTGTAACTAGCTGTCCAACTGAAGCTGCTGGCTGTGTTCCGATGGTGTTCCTTTTTATTTAGCAACGTTTAATCTTGCAGCCAGCAGCCTTTTCCCAAGCAACCCACATCTGCCTTTTGTTATTAACAACTAACGACATCTGAGAAGAAAATACTGAGAACAAATGCGTGTGGAATGTATGCAAAATCGATCAAAAGATCAAGTGAGGCTAAAAAGAAAAAAGGAATAAAACACATGCCGAAGGCATTTAAACCATCCGAGGCCACTGCCAAATGTTTAAAATATTTTAATGATATGAATTATCAGAATGTTGAGCAAAATGGAAAGATAAATGTGTATCTGCATGTGTGTGTGTGTGTGTGTGTGTGTGTGTTTGTGTGTGTGTGTGTGTGTGTGTGTGTGTGTGTGTGAATTCCTTCCATGCTCCACTGACCATCAGGTACAACATTAGCATATCGAGACACACATGTATAAAAAAATGAACTAGGGAAAAAAAGAAAATTCCATAAAACTCACCGATAAGGTTTTTCGGAGTTATGGATCCTCCGATGGTTCCTCACACCAACGTATGTAGAGCTGGTGTAGTCGCAGACATCACACTTAAACAACTTCTGCAAACCACAATCTGTGGCAGGAAACAAAGCTGTCAAGTCTGCAGTACTGATTAAACGATTAGTATCAGCTAGTCATTTAGCCATTAAGCTCAAGGAGGCTATAGAACACATGCATACCTCCTATTTCCCGTTCCGCTTCCTCCATTGTGGTCATGCCTTCGGTGGAGGTTAAGGCTGTTGCGTCACTGGTGAGGTTTTCATGCTCCTTTTCATGATTTCTTAGCTGACTCTGAGGAGAACATAAATACACAAGTTGTGAAGCACAGAAGCTCATAAACGCCAATATATTATTTAAAATAAAACATCAGATCAAATGTTAAATATTTCCCCAACCTTACATCAATAACATTATTTTTCTGTGTTTTTTTTAGTCTTCACTGATGTTGGTAAGATGAATTTAGATCTATATCAAAGACCTACACATAACAGCAGGTGACAGTTAAGACTGATCTAACTTAAAGTATAAGCCTCATGGTAACTATGTTTCCGGTCACACCCTGGGTATTGTTAATTATTAACATGAAGGGAGTGACAGGTCACAATATCATGAGGACAACATTAAATACAGAGATTAATTCCAACTGTAACAACTTTAGTTTATTCTTCTTTGTTAACAGATAAAAATTATACAGTATTACAGGGCAATCAAATTGAAGTATTACACCATATTATAAGGGATTGAGTATCTGTAGGCTGGTGATGACAACTTTCACCAAAATATTAATGCAGTAATATATCATCTTTCTATAACAAGACAACAATTGATTTTATTTTTGCAATTAAAAAAAATCAAGAAATATTCTAAATGGAGTGAATGCTGAAGTTGAACTGGCTGAACCCCGTACCAACTCAGGATGGTAAAACACAAATTCTCTGTTTACAAATCATCCATCAAAGCCAATAAGGAAGAACGTCTACATTACACTGCCGGATACTCAGCACTCATGCACTCGTGCACTCATCTATACAGGGTAATAAAGCTGTATTTATGGTGGTGCTTTGGCTGTACAGCAACGCCTGTGCTGTCACATCACTGTGCAGAGGAACACTTCTATACACATGAGCTATAGCTGTCTGGGTGTCTGGATAGAATCTGGACTGCTTTAACAAAGACTTTGACAAACGTTCATATTTGGGAATTCATCTGTGCAAAATGAAACACCACAAACACCACAAGCAGAAAATATGTCAGAGGAAATTCCAGAGGAAAGAATGAAACAATTATTGCTGCAGTGGTCTGCAATAATCACATAATCACTATTTGTAGGTCTAAGAGTCAGGGCCCTAAACCACTGCCAAGGCCATAGACCTTTGACAGAAAAATGAAAGTAATTTAAAGGTCCGGTGCTGGTTGAAAAGTATCAGCACCATAATAGAAAGCACAACAAACCATATACAAAAAGAACCATCTGAAGTTAAATGCCTGTTATCTCAATACTCATAAAATAAAAAAAAAACATAATGTCACAAGAGTAAAATGTGCAGGAATTAGAATATATCAGTGCATTTGTGGAAAAATCAGTTCAGATCATTTATTCTGAACTATGTTGTGTCATTTTCAAAGAATTAGGAGTTTTCATGGCTACACTTTTACACTCCTTGTTTTAATAGCAATTTAATGGGCTACCAAACATCTGAATTGTGGATCCTAGAAAATTTCACCAAATTAGACTTAAACATTATAAATGCAGAAACAACATGAATGATTCTAAGAATAAATTTGTGTAGCATAATGGGCGCTTGTATTGAGAGTTATTCTGAGTCCCCACTAATGCAAGATAGTGTCAGAAAGTATGATTACGTTATAATTGAGCAGATTATTAGAGCTGTATAATAGTTGTGGTTGCAATAGCCAAACTGTAGAGTATGTTGTACAATAACTTGTACAAAAATCTAATTATGTAGGGGCGCATATGTATAAGCTCTCTTTTCAAAGAGACAGTGATTCCCTCAAGTCTTTGCTATAAAAACACACACACACACACACACACACACACAAAAAGTATATTAAGCATCAACATGACCTCACCTTGTGGTGGAAGGTTTCTTGGCAAAGTTTGCACTGGTATGTCCTGATCTTGCAGTGGTGGATCATGTGACTCTCCAGGTCTTTACTGTCCAGGGCAATATGTTCACAGATGGGGCACTGATATGGCTGTCTCTGCCTGTGCACCCGTAGGTGCTGTTTAATGTAGCCCTTATTGCTGCTGCTGTATCTGCACAGGCGGCACCTGTAGGGCCTTTCACTGCCCGGCATGTAATCCACAAGGCCACCATCAGAGGAGGCCACCAGTCCGTCCATGCCAGGTATGTTGCACACGTAACTCCCTGATCCGCTCCCAGTGAAAACGCCAGCCACGCTTGCATTCTGAAACTGCGCATTGTCTCGAAGCTCTTTTAAGATATCCTCATCTGAAGCGTTCTGGTCGGAGCGTTCCCTGAGTCTTTCAATAACAGCCAACAAAGACAAGCTGATACCGGCTTTAGTGACGGGCTCCTCCTCATCCGCCTCTGCCAGACCCAAGGACCCCATATCTTTCTCTCCTCCTTCGTTTTGAAGCTCGAATTGCAATAAAGCTCCATTAGCAGTATTCTGCCCAGCTGCTGCCACCTCTTCCTGCTTCTCATCCACGCTTTGGTTCTGTGCCTGAGCTGTAGAACTCTTTGGATTTAGCTTCGTGCCGAGAGGGGGCACCTGAAGAGTCCTCATGGGCATGGTGACCAGGGCCTCCGCAGCCAGAGAGTGGAGGCGCAGGGACTCAGAGTGTGTCCTTTTGCGACCAGCCGGGGGAATGTTTTCATCCGTCGAAGGATCACTATTTATAGCCACTGATTTAACGCCGGTTCCAACTGTGCCCTCTGCGCTGCCACCAGAGTCCGCCTCATCCTTGGCTGCCTGAGTGCAGCCACACTCTTCCTCTTTTGCATACAGCAAGCTCTTGTCTCTCTCCTCATCTGGGCCGAGAAAGAGTGGGTTAGTGGACAGGACTGAATCCTCAGCTGAAGGAAGCCGCTCTACAATCACGTTGATGTGTCCGGCACTATTTGGGTTGCTGTTAATAATCTTCTGAGCAGAAGACAGTAGACTATCATGTGTGACACAGGGGCTGATTTGGGCCACCTCAGACTCCACCTCTGTTTTCACCTGTACTTCCACCATAGCCTCCTCTTTGAAATCATACACGCCTTCATCCTCTACCAGTGCTTCTTCGCTGAGAAAAGAAACAGGTTGAGCAGCGATATCTTCTTTCTTATCTGCTGCCAGTGGAGTTTCGTGCAGCTGGAGCTTGACGGCTGAGGGCAAAGTTTGCTGGGATTTATCTCGAACAACTGGGGAAAGTATGAGCATTTTCTCTTTGCCTCCAGGAGCATTAGCGGGAGGATGGACCTCTTTCCCCGTCTGAGCACCATCTTCGTCCTCGAAAATGGGGTAAGAGCAGTCAACCTGGCCAGCATGTTTCCAGGCGTGGGTCTTAAGCATCCGCTGCTGGCTGCATACATAGCTGCAGATCAAACAACGGTACAATCCATACTCCTCATAGCTATACCACTTTTTTTTCTGTGGTAGCTCCTCGGAAGCAACCATGTCGGCTTTTGCAGAGCCACTGCTCTCCGTACAGTTGCCCTCTTGTGTTTTTGACATCCTGTCCATGTCCTCGCAGTCTGACAGGTTGGATTCCTTCTTGTCATTGATGGTCAAGTGCTGCTTGACATGCGCCTCCAGCTGTCCTTGGTCTCTGGACGTAAAGTGACACTTGGAGCACATGAGGATGAGGTCGGTGTGCTGCTCATTGTGTTGCTTCAGGTGCTCTTTGAGCAGTGGTAGAGTCTGCGAAAGGTAAGGGCACAGGCTGCATTGATAGCACGTCACTGTCCTCTTCTGACTAAGGACTTTAGGGTTGTTTGCTTCCTCTGTTGTAGTTAAGGAGGGAATCTTTAAATGGTTAGTGCTCGCTGACAGTGGGTAAGAAAGTGCATCATTAACCAGGCTGCTGTCAAGTATTACTCCTGCACATTCATTTTCCTTGCAGTTTTTCTTAATTTTCTTGGATGGAGAGCCCCGTGTGCCCCCCCTTGTTTGATGCACTCCTCTTCCTTCTCCCTCCTCTGACGATGCCAGGTGAATCGCTCTTTTCTGTCCAGCCAAAGTAAACTGGTGCTGAGGTCGCTTCTCCACAATCTTACTGAGCTTTTCAATAACTTGGATGAGAGAGTCTGCTGCATGTTTCTGCTGGAAACTCTGTGAGGCCTCCTCTTCGACTGCTACCTGTGTTTGAGAGAGGGGTCCCAGTGCAGACAGTGCGGAGGAGGAGGTGGCATTGGATGAGTGTGTGATGAGCACAGCAACATTGCTGATTTCCTCCATGACCTGGCAGGGAGAAACAAATGATTCCATAAAATAGCTAGTGATCTAAGCATCACTGGCTTTTAACAAAAACATGAACAGATTTTAACAAACAATAATTATTTAAAACATAATACAAGATCTTCTTGTTTTG
The DNA here is from genome assembly GCA_016586285.1 of Arothron firmamentum. Lineage (NCBI taxonomy): Eukaryota > Metazoa > Chordata > Actinopteri > Tetraodontiformes > Tetraodontidae > Arothron > Arothron firmamentum. The sequence goes on from BJFM01000093.1 coordinate 82,373, forward strand.
TCAAGCATCCAGGTGAACATTTATTTAGAATCAATAACAGAAACTAGGCAAAACACGTTTTAAGAGACTACCTAAACTCGCTTTACATAACATGCATTTAGGTACATATAAAATAACTACCTCATACTGCTAAAAATAATTTTTACGTCTACATATCCTTTTTTTGTGTTTATCAGTACTTAGTGTACTGTGCTGTGCAAACATGTTTATTTTTTTTCTGTTTTTCAACATAGCCTTATGCTGTTCATATATTTGCCATATTTAACAATAAAACACAGTTCTTACTTTTCCAAACTGAAATAGAGGCAAGTTTACTGTATGTTGATTCATTTCACATGCAAATGTGGCCACGCCAGCATTTCTATTTCGGCCAAGTAATCCACTATGGATTAGACAATCAGGTTAGACAAAAAAAAGTAAATCATATTCCATAAACGTTATCATAAAACCTGTTATCAGGAGGTTGTATCAGTGCAGAACATCAGCCACGCCACGTGCATCTGTTTACAAACTAAACCGAAATTATGTAAATGGTGGTTTTAGATCCTTTAATCTCTAAAAATCCAAATGCCTACTTCTCAATTTCTGACCACAAATCAACTTCTCCTTTCTTTTATTTCAGGATGTAGAAGGGTTTAAATGGACAGTCATAGAGAAAGTGCCCGTGTGCTGGACACAGCTCTAATCCCCACAAACCCGAGGGCGATAGATCATCAACGCAAAATTTAAGACAAAGAATTGTGAAGCTGGTGTGTTTTTAGACATATTATCAGGATGACCGTATGTGGTTGGGTCCCACCAGTATGCAAGCAACACCTGTTCTCTCACTGTCTAAAAATATTTCATCCGGCAGAAAGAAACTGGACATTGGCACTAAACTTCCCCTGAAACACCAAACATACACTTGGACTAATACCAACGCAACCGTCGAGATAATAAAGCAGCCGTGACAGCTAGGAAAGTAAAGAAAAACTCATACTAAAAAAGAAAATTAAGATGAAGTTAGCGGCTAACTTCAAGTTAGCTTGGTAGCTTGTTGCCCGTTGCTCACAGAAACGGACGCACGAGTCTCACACTGTGCTAACAGTTTCACTCAATGTACAAGGACACCTAATAAAGTTGTTGGTTAATAAGCGACACACGAGCACATGGTGGTGTTCAAATAGTAACATACTCACTGACATGTAAAAGCTCGACGTCCGTTGTCCTCAACGCATAAAACTAGTTTGTTTCAAGACGTTAGCCGTAAAAAAATTGTTCTGCCTCTCCCCCACATTGTAAAATGGCGTGGTTGGAATACGAGTCACGTGACGTCAATCTTTGGTCAGGTGACCGACGAGGACCGAGATGATTGACAGGTTGGCTGCAACTCGAAATGGTAACACGAACATCTGCGGTTTTCGAATACACGAGCTGTGATTAATGTCAACAGACAATAAAACTGTTCTTAATGCACATAGGAATCATACTATTTAATGGTAAAGGCTTCTGCAGCAACCGTGTTTCTTTGTGGCTGATTGGATTGTGAGGATTAAGGTGGTTGGACATCACCTTTACTGTCCTATACGTAAACCTATCCTAAAAACAACATAACTTACAACATATCTTCTGATAGACAATATCGATTTGGACCATTATCTTCTATATTATAATATAACCTTTGAGTTATATGGCTTTTATGTTAACATGTTACATTGCACATTATTTGAATTACATATAATTCATGGATGCTTTTGTATATGTAATTGCATTATTATTATTATTATTATTATTATTATTATTATTATTATTATTATTATTATTATTATTATTATTATTATTATTATTATTATTATTATTGATGTAAATACTTGAATGGTAATATATTGTCATAATGAATTGGCACCCCAGGAGCTTAGAGCTATTGTATATTACTGATATTTTCACCTCACACACTCTTCATCTCATAAACAGCTGTATTTATTTTATTTTTTTTAATTGTATAAACACTTAAATCAGAAGTCTTACAATTTTCAAAACCTTACACTCAAGAAACAAAACATTGGACCAGATTGGTTAAACACACACATTAGGTGAGCAAACACATGATTGGTTTATTGTAGACACAACAGTCAGGTTTGAGCACTATAAAAATGCAGCAAGTTCACTTGCTTTCAACCAAAATGGAAGAAGTCAGAGGAAGAAGAGGAAGGGGGAATCTGTGGAGGACAAGTAGGAGGAAGAGGAAGAGGAAAAGGAGGAGGAAGAGGAAGAGGAAGACCTGAAGCAAAAGGAGAACGTCCTCAAAGAAATGGACCAAATTTGACAAATGAAACTCATGCAACACTAGTTGATTTTGTCATGAACCATGGATTGACTGATTTTATATGAAGAGAAATCATATTTTCAATAGTCTGCAGCATTGATCTTGTTTTGTGTTTTGATTTACCATGTTGTATATTTACAATTACTCTCTGCACTTCATTGCCGTAATCTAATCACTGAGAGGTAGAATTTCTAAGTGTTATAAGTTAAATACATAACTGGTTCAAACAGAGTTAAGCCTTGTGAAATGTGTGTGTTTCATATGGTAACATTGTATAAATGTGTATATAGTTTTGACAAGAGTGTTCCATTTTGCACATAATCTGAGGTGTTCTGCTAACTGTGTTTGGTTGTCCTAATTGTGTGTAGTGTTTTGAAATTCCGAACCCTGTTTTCAAAATCGTGCCTAAGCGATCGGAAAAAACTGTAAAAGAGATAGACAGCACCATCTTGTGGTTACTTTGTGTTTGTCTCTGTATTATGTTTTTTTATATAAATTAGGCATTTTGCTGATGTTATATTATATTATATTATATTATATTATATTATATTATATTATATTATATTATATTATATTATATTATATTATATTATATTATATTATATTATATTATATTATATCACGTTTGGATACGTTTCTTTAGTTACACTAATAATGATACCTGTCCTGATTCTCACTGTTTACTATCAGATGTTGACATGAGTAAGGTCAAGTCTCTCTGTCCCACTATAACCAGTCATTAAGAATCTTTCTGTGTCACTATGTTTAAGGCAAAAAAGGACACAAGGTAAAGTGTCACCACTTCTTTGTTTCCTCCTTATAAACTTGTGTTTGCCTGCTGCAGTCAAAGTAAAACAAATAAATAAATAAATAAATAAAAAACACCTAATATACACTACCAGCCTCTATTCTTTGCACCTTGCTACTCAAAGGCAGGGTCCCCACTGCCTTCAGAACTGTTGGGAAGAGATTTGGGGCCGTATTGACATCATAGCATCACATAGCTTCTGCAGATTTATTGGCTGCACATCTATGATGCGAATCTCCCATTCTAGTACAGTGAAGTACAGTGAACTCATTGTCATCTTCCAGAAACCAGTTTGAGATGAGATGAGCTCTGTGACATGGTGCATTATCCTGCTGGAAGTGTCTATCAGAAGATGGGGACACTGTGGTCATAAGGGGATGGACATGGTCACCAGCAATACTGGTAGACTGATGCCTTTGAATGAAAAATTTGAACTCTTGCCTCCACTTATATGTTCGTGAGCAGTAGTTTTCTTCCATGAAAGCCTCAAAATCTTGTGAGCGCACAAATGTTTCTCATCGGGAATTTAAATGTATTACTTCCCAGACATTTAAAGTAGACATTAAAGAACTGGTGACCTGAAGCAGATGACAAGAATCCAGACAGTGCAGTAAAAATTAATGGTAATTTTACTTTTCTTGAGATGAGTTGTTAGAATAAAGTTCTCAGGAGGTAAAAATATGATTGAAAAAAAATGCGGCCATTGAAGTCAGAGAAATCACTGATGATAAGTCCAGAGGTAGCAGATGTATCTGTCTACTAGCACACCAATAAGTTTAGGTCAAAAAACAGCCACAAATGTTCCAAATCCACTAGAATATTATATCCATCCTGGCCACAGACAGACCTCCAGCCATTCAAGTCAATTTCTATCGATCCATCCATACATATGTCTTCTTTTCTGCATCCAGAGGGCAGCACTGGCAGAGTTTACCCTTCACTGGAACAAAACTAAATTACGCCTGAGAATGCAGCCCAAATTCTGACACCAGCTATAGAGAGACCGATCGGCCTGTGTGAGAGAGTCTGATAGTCCATAACCAGGAGATTAGGACTTTTATAAGCATAATGTATTTCCCCGCCCCTTACTCTAACCCTAACCATCCCAACTAACCCCCTGACCCAAACCCTTACCCTAACCATAACCGGAACCAATTTCTAACTTCAACCTTAAAACCAAATTAACACCCAAATGTCTTCATTTTCCAAAAATGTCCTCACTTTGCTAGTTGAATGGGTATTGTAGTTCACACACGCACACACAGACACGCACATGATGTAATGCTGTATTTTAAACGCTGGTCTCTGGGAGAGATATCATTCATTGCCGGGCTCCATTCATGTGTGCTTTTTATGAAGCGCGATCCTTCCACCTCCTATTACCCTGTTGGCTCTCTGTCAGACGCACACTGAGGCTGTTCTCTAATCTGAAGTGACAGCCCATATACTTTCACTCACACATTACAGCGTAGCCTTGGGCCACTGAGCTTACTCCTTTCAAATTGTTGGAACCTGGTTATTTCTATTGAAGTATTAAAGTAATAATTCAGTTTAAGCTATTATTTCAGGGTTTATTATTTTTTCCAACTGCGGGGCTGAGTGGGGATTGATTATGTCTGAATGAGGGAAAGAGAGGACATGTAGGAGGGGCTGAAATGAGGAGAAATGAAAGCAAAATGCTGGCTGGTTTATGTCATATAAAGGTTCAACAGAGCTGTGTGATCTGAATCAGATGTGTGGATTAAAGGAGGCTTCCTAATCATGTGCTGAATCTATCTGGGTTCTCTTGACATGTAGAAGCAGCAGCTCTACTCAGTGATTCTCAGCTGCTTGCTTTTCTCTATGGCTGAGACCAGCCACCCATCAGAGGAAGCTCCTCTCAGCTGCTTCCGTGCGAGGGTTTGAACACCGACTGATCATGCACTGAACAGTGAAAAAGCTCAAAAAGAAAGAGCAACTTTATTAGACCTTAAAAGCATAAGTGCATTGTTATTTCCACTTTAGGAGAAAAGCTTAAGATGGCAATGATGCTCCAGTTGTCACCCTGCTGCTGCTCTTCTCCCTCTATAGAAGGTGTGTCCCTTTTGACCCTCTAGGGTAGGGAAGGATGCGTACAGGTCCGGGTCAGGTTGTCGATCCCATGCGCCCTTGGATTTTTGTGTGCTGCACAATTTCTCCAGCAGCATCCTTGATTTGGATCAGGCTGTGCATTGGCTTTTTCACACATGAGCTCTTAGCCTTGCCGGTCTTCACCTGCAAGCCTGTAGTCCTTGCTGTTATTGTCATCGATGAGACTTGTTGCTGTTGTGTTGTCTGTGTCCGTTGTGGTGTAGTCGTTGCTGAACAATTCCATGTTTGTTTTCAACTCTTCCATCAAAGCTCTGCTGGAAGAGTGGAAAACCAGTTTGACAGGTGGTTCTAAGCAAACCATCACTGTTGGTTTAGACCTGCCAGGTGTGCAACTACACACCTGCCAGGTGTGTAGTTGCACTAGCACTAGCTAGCACAGAGGCGCTAGGCAGACCGTCCGTTCTGGTCACACTGTCATTTCCCTCGTCAGCCACCCGGGAGAATAACGCAGTCAGTTCAGTTTATTTAAATAGCACCTTTTACAAAAAATTAAAAATTGTCTCTAGGTGCTTTACAGAGGCAGAAACCCAGAGCCTGAAACCTTGAGCAGTACCAGGCTTACAAGGAGGAAGCATCCCGTTGAAAGTAGGCTGGGTAAAGGAGGAGAAGAAGAGGGAAACCGGACAGAATAGAGAGAATTAAACAAATACCTGGGGCTAACTTTCCAACTCCAGACCAAATGCCCAGATACTCCGAACAGCTGCTTCGGAATACGAACAACAATCAGCATCTTTCTTCTGACACAAAGGCACAGGAAAGCATTCCTCCCATTTATCATCAAGCATAATCTACTGGTAGACAGTCAGCGGTCAACCATAAGCCCACATTTGCCCTTTACCTTTTCCTTGATGCAATTCAAGAAGAAAAAAGTGTCCAGTCCCTCTCAAAGAGATTGGTTCAAGAGTCCAAACTAAACGCTGAGGCGAGCCTGATTACACTATATCTAATTGACACCTCTCAGCCTCTCAGACTAGCTCAGACTACTTCCCCAACAGAAAGGTGACATTCCATCTATCAATCTATCAATAAAGACTCATTATGTTTAAAAACAAAACATAATAATAAAAAAATAAATTTGGTGTTTAGCTGTTTAACGTCCCTCCCATCTTGGATCGTCAATGTCAGCAGTTATAAGCAAATAAAAAGTGTTCTCTAAATTAATATTCAAGATTTTCTTTTGTCACATGCACAAAAATCACAGGGGCAACCACTGGCAATGATATTCTTAGGTCTCAAGTTCTAATCTAAATATAACAAGAGCAAAAATAGAGGTTAAAAAGTAAGAAGAAAAAAGCTATGTGGAATTAATGCAAAATGCTCAATGCAAATCAATCAAAGAACACATTTAAATGTTGTGGAGTTAGTCATCCAGATAGGTAGAAAATTACCTGAACTGTAATACACCAGACGTCATTGGTTACCGTCAAGTACTGTTGGTTTGCGATTCCACATTTTACCGCATGGTGGCAGTAGCGACATTTTGACGAGAAGGGAGCCAGAGAAAAGACACAAGGAGAGAATTACATTTTACTTTTCCTATTAGTTCTGTGGGGACTAATGATCATTATTTTATGTGTGGGTGTGTGTTTTGAAGTTTGCAACATGAATAATTTAAACGTATGTTTTAAATAAATAATAAATTAATTTCAAAATTCATGAAATGTTGGCATTTGAGGGGAAAATAGAAGCATGCATTTGATAAACAGACAAAGAAGTTATGAAAAGTACATTTTCTGAGCAATAAATTCCATTTTTCATTCAAGATTAAATGAGTGTAGATGAGGGGAAAAAATAAATCTATACAAAGAAAAGAGGTGTCCTGACTCCTGTGGGAGGAAAAGGTGGTTGGACTGTGGTCCCTACATTATGTGATGATGGACTGAAGGTACAGAAATATTAGAGAAAGAAGTAGGATAACCAAAGAGTTGGAGAAAACGAGGTGGGGGAATATTGTTTCCGTGGCAAATTGATGTGATTCATCTGAACACTGTGACTCCTCCAGCACACTCCCTGAGTGACCAGCACACACCCAAGGGCAAGCAGAATTACACACAGCTCCCTCTTTCTTTCTTTCTTTTGTGGACAATATATGTCCTCTATTTTAGCACAGGAGTAAACAAACAGAATGACAGCTTGTGGTTATATGTATTGCGGTCTTTCTTTCTTTCTTTAAAATATATAAGATGTATATACACACACACACACACACACACACAGAGGTTATTTTCTCTGGAGTTGTTGCTTTATTGTGTTCGCTGATCCGATTTCCCTTCCTCTCCCAACACTCTTCCAGCCATGGGTCACCTGCTGACCTCCACAGCAACACAGCTCTGACAGAAACAATGCAGCATAATAATGCTTTCCGTTTAGGAGTAAGAAATAATGCATCTTCCTGATCTATTTGGGTCATATCAAATGTATGAATGGAGTCATTATGTCGGGACTGGAGGAGCACGGGCTGCGCTGGACTGAGGTTTTGGCCATTGTTGGTTGGGCTAATACAGCTATGTGAAGTGAGATGTGACTCATTCATTTTTCTCAACACACACAGTAAACATACACGTACACAGTCTCTATAGTCCCTTTTTATCCACATTATGCAACTGAAACAAAGCTTTACCGGAACTTAAATCAGTAGCTTTCAACTTAATTCAGTAATCAGTCATGTTGAATCATTTTTTTTAAATCAAGTTATACATTTTGAATGTTTTCTGTATTTTGTGCAGTATGGGTAGCTTTTTTTTAACTTTTATTTTTTTTTAATCATTTTAAACTGCATTTATGTTCCAAAAATCAAGGTTAGCTGATTTTATATAGTTTTGCATGTTCAAAACTCTGACTTAAAACTCCAAAGATAACTCCAACTTAAAATATAGACCATCTTACTCAGATGTGAACAACCTGTAACTGTGCACGTATTTATTTGTAAAGTTCAGTGTTGTATTCAGAATTTAAGTACTACCTGGAATTGCTTTTATTCTATACAAATAAAAAGAGGAAAGGTCATTTAAAAGCATGTAAAGCCTACACAAACACAGACAGTATTTATATAGTCCCATTCTAGTCTTTGACTGGAGCTTTACATTATAGTTGTGCACTCAGCCGTTCACACTCACAGAACGACACCTGCTCACGAGGAGAAATAAGCTCATACAGTTTACACAGCTTTTAAGACTTTGAAAATAAGGTCATGTAGCAGGTGAATGTGGTTATTTCAGTGGAAATAAAGTCTTCATTTGCTCTAATATGTACAGTAATGCATATGCTAATCAGATAAAAACAAACTCAGAATTCAAGAGTGGCTCCTCTGTAAAAATAATGCTAATAAGAAAAAATTGGGATATTAAATTAATTATTATCTGTTTAAAACCTCCCACAGCATTACATTAAAATACAAATTTAATGACCTTTTAATGATCAGCTATTTTAAATGATTAGATGCAATAATCTCATCTTTAAAAAATGTCCCTGATGTTGCAAAGTTGTGTGCAGATCGGTACCTCCCGTAAAACTTGCTAAGTATGTCTCATTAGGCCTTAGTACAGAAGGATCTGGCTAATAAACAATTATTTATAACAAAATATCGCCTAATGTATCAAATTAACAACGTACAGCATGTGAGATTTATACACTGCGCTCACCACATTTATTACATTTACTTAAAGTATTCAGCGCTGTGCATTTGGTGTAAAATGTCTTTTTTATAGATGCTTCTTTATGGTGGAATATGTGAGATTAACAGTGTGAAATGTGTTTTTGTTTGGGTGATTTATGTGACCTATAAAGTCATGTTTATTGAGTCGTACAAATAATTAATTGGTGTACTTTTAAGTGCAATATTCACCTAATATAAAAAGAGGAAATATTACCTCGTAAAGTTAAAGTTATCTCCAAAGTCAAAGAGTCAAAATATTTGCGTGGATAAATCTGTCCTTTAACAGCTCACAAGTCACAGGCCTGGACAAACAAACTGGTGGCAGTGGGACGAATGTTGGTCACACCATCGAGACTGTAGGTTTTACAACACAAACACAGTCAACTACACATATGCCGTACGTATATTCTTGTTTGGGGACAGTTGATCACTACAACAACCAGTTTATTGAGCGGGGCACGATCAGAGGGAGGGAATTTGTTAGCACAACTACAAACAAACCCTGATTTATGTGTTGTCATCATCACATCTTTTTCATGGATCTTTTACTCTAGTAGTGGTCGTGGTCGTCCTTTACTATCATCGTTATCAGCCAGACATGTACGTGCACACGACCTCCATCACAGTCTTTGTTTTCATTTGTACAGTTGGTAACATGAACACAATATACAATGAAACTAAAGTGTTTGTACACTATAGCCTGGGACAGTAATAGGGAATGACGCACATATTTGACATTGACATTTAACTGTGGCATTTTCAAATGATAGCGCCACCTTGAGTGGGAGTTTGTTTCTTTTCTCCTGTCTTGACAGCACCCTTCCTGGGTCACTTTCTGCTCTGTGTTAATCGCAGGTGTTTCATTGATGTAGTGAGTTAAGGGTCAGTCTCTGACTGCAGTCTATGTAGCTAAGAAAAAGACTTTTTTTTTTTTTTTTTTAATAATTTTAAACTGAGTAGCAGTACTGGAGAGTTGAAACCTACCTCAGAAACTGTTGTAAATGGCAGACAGTCCTTAGGCCAGAGGTGGGCAATTATTTAGCCTGAAGGGCCACATTGGGTTTTAGATCTTGATGAACGGGCCGGTCAGGTGGTGCGGGAAACTAACCCCCCAAAGGAGGATCGGAGGTTAACTAAAAATCCTGCTTGATGGACCATTGACTGAGAAAATAGTTTAAAGAGGCTGTAAATTGGTCCAACTAGAGATGGATGATGAAGCCCCAAATGATCTTTGGCCCCACCTTCTTGAGAGGACATGTTAGCATGCTAGGTGAAGGGTGGCTCTGAAACTTTTTCTAACCAATCACACTGAGAACCCTCTTAATTTGGCTTTTGGAGAAATTATTGTGAAGGCTCTGCGGGCCAGATTAAATAGTTCATGGGGCCACAAGTGGCCCCCGGGCCTGAGTTTGCCCACCACTGCCAATAAGACATCAATTGCCAGTTAATGAAGACTAATGTTGGAGTAATAAAACAGCTTTAGTTGAAAATCTACAAAGTTCGATGAAGACAGAAATCTGTTTTGTTTACATTTATTACTCAATTAAATAAAGAAATTAATTAAATTAAATTAAATCTGAGTCGACATCTATAGACAGTGACGCTACGTTCCTGGACTCTCACTATCTTGTGTCATCTCCCAGGCAGGGAAAACACACAGATAAGAAGAATAATCTGAGCTGCAGAAGAGTGACACCAGTATGGGATCAACAGATAACCAAAATGGGATTTATTTTACCGAGAACATTCTCTGCATGAGCGCTAACTGACCACACAACGGCAGGCAACTAGTAATGAGAGTTTCTGTGGGTGTCTCGAGGTTTACACTCAGATGCATTCCAATGATACACACACACACACACACACACACACACACACACACACACACACACACACACACACACACACACACACACAAACACACACACACACAAACACATGCAGACACTGGCCACAGTGACTGAGTTATGGCCTAATAGGATAATGAATTCAATGTGTGTGTGTGTGTGTGTGTGTGTGTGTGTGTGTGTGTGTGAGTGTGTGTGTGTGTGTGTGTGTGTTTGCAGGGCAGCAGTGGGGGTTAATACAACATGATAAATATTTGATTTCTTCTGGGGCCGGTCCCCACCTACAGAATGGGAAATGGCTGTAATGCGATTCAGAACAGATTGTCCTCTGGGAGGTCCGTTATGCTTTTGCTTGCTATATGTGTGTGAAAGTGTGTAACTGAGTATAAAGGCCCTGTGACTGCGTGTGTATGGCCAGGGGAAATAAAGGAACAAATCGGCTTACAGCACCACGGGCCCCTGTCCGACCATCACATCCACGAGCAGCCGCAGCAGCAGCAGCAGCAGCATCAATGACCCGGACACAAAGATCAGGCTGGTACTGGCTCTGATGTGACATTATATCCGCAGAAAAGAATATATCGAAAACTACAACATTGCAAACAAGGACAAAACAATTACGAGCAGTGTAAAACCCCAACTTAAAATATAGACCCTTTAATCAGGGTGGAGGACTTTAATCAGATGTGAACGACCTGTAAACGTGCAGGTATTTCATTGTAAAATTCAGTGTTCTGTTCAGAATTTTTGCACTACCAGGAATTACTTTTATTCTATGCAAAGAAAGAAAATAAAGGTCATTTATAAGTCAGTTTATACTGACTCTGCTCCAATTCAATCACCGGAATCAAAAAATCATCAGTGAAATGGGAAGAAAAGGAGATCTTTTTGTACCGTCAATTCCTGGCTTGAGATTAGAAAACAAGAAGAGGACATTGCAGAGGAGAACCACTCAATTTTAAAAGTAGCATATCCCAAAGAGAGGGACAATATTCATTTCATCACCAGACAAGGGCCTGCTCCTTGCAGTGATTTATTATCACAACTGGTTACAAACATAATACAAAAATTTGTTCTCATCTGGTCTGACTGTAGCCCCCAAAAATGTTGAATCTAAAAAGACTTTGTGATGTTAAGAATGATATAATTGATATATCAGAAAAATAAGCTTGTCTTCATTCTTCCACATTAATGATCACACCTGCTGAACCACAGTCTTCCTCTTGTCTTGAATAATTGTTATTTTTATCGTTATATTTTCAGCTATGATATGTTTGTTAATCATTCATTCATCTTTCTCTTTCACACTGTTTCTCTCCCTCTCTCTCTCACACACACACACACATACACATACAAGAAAGAGAGAGAGCCAGAAATGTAGGGAGCGAATGTGGTTATTGCTGATATTTTTATAGACAACTGTACCACACTTTAAAAAACAGTGTCCTCAAGTGAGGAAATATGGTTTGGGTGATATTGGGGGGCATGGGAGAGAGTAATGATTGATTACAGCCAGACGCAACTCCTGTTCCTAATGTAATCATTGCTGAGAAATGACAGAGCAGTCTTATAACAAGCAGACAGACACGGTGAAACTGAGGCAGGCTCCCACTCCCACTCCCCTGACTTTGCTTTTGCTGTTGTGCAATTGTCAGAATAAATTAATGCAATTAAAGTGGCCTTGGGCTGAAAGCGAGACATTTTGAGTTTGTCACACTGCAATTCTGTTATCTACAGATGAAAAAAGGGAAACACACACACACACACACACACACACACACACACACACACACACACACACACACACACACACACACACACACACACACACACACACGCTGAGACATGATCTCTTTTTATCAATGTGGGCTATTTTTTCTATTTTTTTCAACAACGCCTTTCCTCTTCAGTGTGTGTGTGTGTGTGTGTGTGCGCGTGCGTGTGTGATTGCAGCCATTGGCATGTCCTTCCTCATTTGCGATAAAACGGAGACACTGGCATTAGCCCCAGTAAAATCAGCATTAATGTGTCCTAATGAGTCAGGCAGGCTGACGCACAGGCTGGACACTTGGATTTATGTCCAGGCACACAGAAACACACGACGTGCACCGTTACAGCTATTGTTATAACACTGGCATCACCAAGTGTGCAGATTCTGTGGGTGTCTGAATCGTTTAGCCAGTCTTTACTCCACATGGCTGTGTTTCCGGTAGCAACAACCTGAACCTCGACTTTGTTATTACAGTATGACACTTGTAAGGAATTTCTCTGCCTCGATTCTCATAATTGTCATTGTAAATGTCAATATTTGACATTTACCAGGAGACATACAGTCAATATTTTCCATTTCACACTTTATGGAATACAAGATATATGATTTGCTTAAAC
>BJFM01000093.1:122871-132952 GCA_016586285.1 Arothron firmamentum
CACACACACACACACACACACACACACACACACACACACACACACACACACACACACACACACACACACACACACACACACACACACACATATATATATATATATGTGTGTGTACTGGAGACACTACATCCTCTGACTCCTCTAGTGCTAGGTAATGTGAGATTTAGTGGCAGGAGATGAACCATGCAGATGATTACTTTATTTCCAATGTGTGTGTGTGTGTGTGTGTGTATGTGTGTGTGTGTGTGTGTGTGTGTGTGTAGAATTAGGTTAGGGTTCGGGTCAGGAGGTTAGTTGAAATGGTTAAGCTTAGGGTAAGGGGCTGGCTAATATAGTATGCCTATGAAAGTCCGTACAGAGATTACGAGGCTGTATGTATGCATGTGTGTGTGTGTGTGTGTGTGTGTGTGTGTGTGTGTGTGTGTGTGTGTGTGTGTGTGTGTGTGTGTGTGTGTAAAAGAGAGAGATTTGGTGTATTCCTAGCCAGCCGGGTCACTCAGAGTATTACATGTGGCCTGCAGGGGTTGGCAATGGGCAGAGGAAATGAAGGGCTATTAGTGGTAGAGGGGAAAGACTTGAACAGAGAGAATGACAGAGACATTTAAGCTAGAGGCTATGTGACGGGGGAGAGTGTGCAATAATGATGACATGTGTCTATCAATCTAACCTGCATGGTGGCACAGCAGCCCAAACCCAGGCCCTGCAATATTATCATGTTAAATATAATGTTTTACACAAAACAAATAATACCCACAGTCATGGCAACACTAAAGGGGAATTTTACATCCACCAATAAGGAGATCAGTCAGGTACAGGAAATCTTTCTTTGTAATGCTGTAAAAAGAGTTCTCTCTGGAGAAGAAGGAGGGTTTTTGCACAGCCACATTTGCATGATGAGAAAGTGCTCCTCATATTCATCATAGTAAAGTCACAGTAAATGACTTCAACAGCATCATCATCCGCTTTACGCAGGTGTGCAGCCTGGAAAAATCACTCATTTCATTCAAAAAGCTGCAGCTCGCTGTATAAGAAGCCTCATTTTTTTTTACCATCATACTGGAGGATATAAGAATTAGAAAGGCACCCAAAAGACAAGGTAATAACTTTATTTTCTCCACAGTTTGCTGAGCTGATAATACTCAGTGCTGCAGGATGATTCGATTTCTGTGGATGACGTAGCATACGAGGGTCGTCATAGCATCAGAAACTGACCATGTTCACAAACATTTACCTGCAGGACCATCCAGGAGCATGTGAGATGACATTTTCACAGTCTGTCACATTATTACAATATTTCTGTTCATATTTTTACATATGAAACACTGATGATTACAGTTTTTTATGATTGCTTAGGCACACTTTTGAAAACAGTGCTTGAAATCTCAAAGCACTACCCACAATTAACAAAACCACACACACAATATGCAGAACACCTCAGATCCTGTGCAAAATGAAACTCTTGTAAAAAATATACATTTACAAAAGACACACCGTTACCATATGAAACACATACTTTCATGAGGCTTAACTCTGTTTGTCCTCTAATTCTTAGAGATTGTTCTCCTCCTCCAGGTCTTCCTCTTCCCCTTCCCTGCCCTTTACATCTACCTCCTACTTGTCCTCCATGGATTCCCCCTCTCACCCTCACTCTTCTTCCTCTGACTTCTTAGTGTTCAAACCTGATTGCTGTGTCTACAATAAACCAATCATGTGTTTGCTCACCTGGTGTGTGTGTGTTTAACTAATTGGCTAATGGTGTGGTGATTTATCAGTCAGTGCTTTGGAATTACAAGAAAGTGACATCATGATCGACATCTGTGTCTAATGTAGACGAGTGTGTTAAGTGTTTTGCAAATCACTGTGTGTATTGTTCTGCAAAAAGGCTGACTTTATGTTTATAGTAGTGAATATCTGGTCCAATGTTTTGTTCCTTGAGTGTAAGGTTCTAAAAATTGTGTAAGACTTTTGATTTTAGTGTTTATGCAATCAAAAAAAAACAACAACAAAAAAAACTGCGATAAATCAGGGAGGATACAGCCCTAGATCGAGCTTCAAACAATCAGGTGTGTAGCCGGCCTAAAAGTCGACCTCTCCTATCCACCATATTGATGTAGCCCTTCCCAGGGAGGCTACAGATTCTGACCCCCTCTGTTGTTGGAACACATCATCTGGTCTCTCGCTCTTGTAAAGAGGAACCATCACTCCAGGGACACTGGCTCAGTGAGAGCAAGCCTTGCCAGTCTAGATAAACCATAAACTGTTTCAAGCCTCCCGGAACACCCCAGGGGCCCTATCACACACCTCTGGGGCCCTGTCTCATGGTCCCTGTAACCTCAGTCCCAGTAATAAGAGAGTCCAGCCAAGAGTCCTTAGGCCCTATGTTCAGCCAAGGTCAGCAGCTCCCCATCCCCAGAGGATAGGACGCCACTTTCCCTTCCTTGACTTCTGTGACTTCACAGGTTGTTGCAGTGATGAGCACCATCACCCCCACCCCCCTTCGCCCTGAGGGTGGGGTCACAGCGCTGCCAGGGGTGACCAACCAAAGTCATGTATTAAAGTCAGCCTGCGTAGTTGGTGTCTATCAGGCTTCCAACCCAGATCCCTCTTGCCCCACCAGCAAGGGGATATTCCCTGTCCCAGTACCACAGTATGGGTACCCAAAGATTCAGGTGCCCAGTCAACCGAAATGACCCTGTGATTCCTCCAAGTGTGTCAACTTGAGGGTCCCCTGTTTAAATCTGATTATAAATAAATATCTTTAATAAATTAGGTAATAGTATAATCCTTTTTTAAAAACTTTTATATAACTAATCATGAGGCTGAAATCTAAGCATTTATTTGGATTCACATTGACAGCTTTCAGTTCCAACACCATGATCACTTTCTAAACAACTGATTCTTTTTTTTCTCCTTCTTTCCCCACGGTGCTTGGAAACATCCAACTTTGATCTTCCAAAGATAATGGTCCACGGTTAAAGGCCAAGGGGCTTTGATCATAAAGCAATTTCCTATGTTATGTAATCTTGTATTACTACTGTACCAGAGGTGTTAGTCACAATATGTGGGGAAATGAGCTGCTTGGCAGAAGTCTGCACTCGTGGAGTGCTTTTCTAGTTTAAATTGGCAGGCCTCCCCACAAGCAACCTTTGTGGGGGGAAAGAAACAGATGTACTTTTATACCTTTACAGAGAATATGTTTTAGTTAAGCTCTTGGATATGTATTCATTCACTGCAGTGTGTGTGTGTGTGTGTGTGTGTGTGTGTGTGTGTGTGTGTGTGTGTGTGTGTGTGTGTGTGTGTGTGTGTGTGTGTGTGTGTGGGAGAGAGAGAGAGCTCCACAGTTCGATTGTGCCCCAGCTTTTTTTGGAGACAGTAGAAAACATAGCGAGACAACGGCAAATCCTGTTCACCTCTGCTTTAGCACAGAAGCCAAAGAATAATGCATTTCATAAATATTTATACCTGTTTCTGATTTTATATTCATCTACAGGAGGGAGGCATACAAGGGAAAAGAAAAGGTGTGAGTGTATGTGTGTGTGTGTGTGTGTGTGTGTGTGTGTGTGTGTGTGTGTGTGTTGGCCTGAGTGCAAACAGTCATCTACGTGTCACACTTTTCAATCGCAGCAGGACTTTGTTCCCGTCGGTGTTGTAGGAAACTAAAGAGTCATATCGTGCTTTGACAGATGTATGCAATCAAACTGCAAATGCACTTTCCACACACACAACATGACTGAGAAGCTAAATGACTCTGTCAAATTTTAGGAATGTACGACTGCAATCAGCAACAGCGTCAGTTTCGGTCAAATACGGAAAGTTTGAGTTTTCGTTTTTAAACGAGACGTAATATCTCACAACACCATTGATATTGTTCTCATAATCCTCGCCCGGATCCAGTGGCGTCGTCAGTCATCATGGTTTGAGTAAATCAAAATGTATTCACTTCTAAGTGAATTTAAAGAATATTACCGAGTGGCTGTCTGCCGTGTGACCATCTGCTTTGGCTTCACTTACTTCACTGCTGTTTATGCTTTCGTTCTGTTTTTGGGCGAGAACGAAGATGTTGTATTGAGTATCAGAACACTCTATTGCAAGTGTATAGAGCGATGGCCCTGATAGAACCTAATTGCGTTAGAACATGAGAGAACAATATCCCCGCCTATAACTCTGTTTAACTCTTACTTTTGACATGCCACTGGAAACATATTGCAGCATGAGATACGAGTCTATATCAATTCTGTCTTTGTTCCTTTTTTTCTTTTGCAATAAATCTCTTTTTCCTTTCTCTGTTCATCCCAGCCCAGTTCTTTTTTTTTTCTTCTTCAGGACACCTCCTGCTGTTGGTGGAAGGAAGAAGTGGTGGCACGTAGCATGTCTTCATTAAAGTGTCACTCCCCATTATTTTTGTGCTATCTCAATTAGCAGCAAGTTTAATAAAGGCGCTCTTCTTTCTTTCTCTCTCTTGCTCCTTTATCTATCTATCTATCCATCCATCCACCCATCCATCCATCCATCCATCCATCTCGGCCTACAACTCAGTTCCTTTATCTTTGCAATCAGACTGAAAGATGGAGTCGCCGCAGCAAAAATGAAGAGGAAAAAACAGCGAGTGCTGAATACATGAGATGAAAAAGGAGAGAGGAAGCAGATCTGCACCAGTTTTCTTCCAAGCATTTCTTTTTCCTCTGAGAGCAATT
The DNA here is from genome assembly GCA_016586285.1 of Arothron firmamentum. Classification (NCBI taxonomy): domain Eukaryota; kingdom Metazoa; phylum Chordata; class Actinopteri; order Tetraodontiformes; family Tetraodontidae; genus Arothron; species Arothron firmamentum. The sequence continues at coordinate 127,566 of BJFM01000093.1, forward strand.
AGACACCGCCGGCAGCGGCTAGTCCCCAGACTGAACTGCAGCTGCTGCTAGCTGTGCCCGCGAACATGCACGCGCACGCACATGTGTGTTTGTGTGTATATTTCCGCTCTAATCGCGGTCTCATTCAGCTTTGTGACTTCGGAAGAAATACAGTAATTGGCCTACAGGTCAAATCAAAAGAAGAGAAAGGATCCAACTTCTTAAGCTTAAAATCATAGGAAATTTACAAATATTCATCAGCTTACCACTGAGAAAGTGAAGTTAGATACAGCATGAAGACTTGGGCTAAAAAAGAGATCTTCGAGCACTGACGGTCTTTTCCTAACAAACAGGACAATATAAACACTAGCTCACTGTGCCAACTTGCTTAGCATGATAACTACAGTATATTTACATTTGTTGTTAAAACACAGTACTAATACATTTTAGGACTAGACAAGCACTGGAAGAGTGCAGAACTCCGCCAAACAGCTCATTTCCCCACATATTGTGACCTACACCTGTAGTAGATAGGCAGCAGTAATACAAGGTTACATAGCATATTAGGATGCTTTATGAGCAAAGATCTTGGCCTTTATTCATCTGTTCCTTGGCCCATAATCAACATTTCCAGATGAAAGTTTCATTAAAATCTGTTCACAACTTTTTGTGTTATTTTGCTAACAGGCACAGAAACAAAATCACATAACCCTCTTTGACGGAGGTAATTGAATATATATATGAAAAAATCAAATATGCAAGAAAAGATATATAAACATATAAAATGTAGCAGAGCAAACTAGCAGGGACACAATCTTCCAATGGGATCACAGTAGATACCAAACTAGATTTCAGCATGCCTGACTTACCTGTCTACAAATACCATGGATAGTATGGTATTTATGTGAATTTCTTGAGAGAGATGAATAAAGGTTCTATCTAGTACTTATTTCTGGTCCTGAAGCATTATTTTACAACTATTCCTTCAATCCCTGAAACATTTTTAGAGTTTCTATAACGAGATTATTACTACTATTACTATTACTGAGGATGATGAGGAAACCATCACAACTGAACTGAAGACACTAAAAGCAGATTGTATTACAGTACAATTTCAAGCCTTCATATTTTTCATGTCAGATTAAAAGACAGTCATTCCGCATGTACTGTATCTCTCCTCTAGTGCAGTATGTAAGGATCTATAGAATGCAAATGAGGTTTTGTTTTCCTCCTCTCTTCAGCTGCTGACCTGCTCTGCAGCTTATATTTATATTTAGCATGCTACACGGCACAGTCAAGTGCTAATATTGCAATACTTTAAACAGACATTTTGGAAGTAGGTGCACATTTCTAAAAAAAAAAAAAAAAAAGGAAAAAGACATACGGACACAGACATGCAACAATAACAAAAATACCATTAGTATGGTAACAAATGCCTGATAACTGTTTAGTTACAATATCTCACTCAGCTTCATTAGTGGGTCTGATTAATGAATGTTTAAAATCACTCCTCACCTCCTGCCCATCTGTGTGGATGACATGATCTAAATTACACGCACACGCACACACACACCCTGCATGATGACCAGAGACAGAAGTGGGTGGCTGGTCAGGGCTGATCTGTGTGTAATTGGGAATATTACAGCAGCCATCTCACTTAGCCTCTCAGAGACTGATCTACGTCCACGTGGCCTACTGCACAACCACTGTCTGCACCGTCTCACATGAGCTCTGCCCTCTACTGGAGCTGGAGAGTACTATCAAGTCATGTATCATTTTTGTTGACAGATTGAAAATCATGCTCAAATACAAAACATTCGCAAAACTTAGCGTCAGACTGTTTCAGTGAGTGCCAACTTGTCCACTGGTGTATTCTTCTTTCCAAAACTGATTTGAGAATGTCGTCTCTGGCACTTTTTGAGAGCACCAGACTGGATCACGGTACAGCGAGGATAAGCAGCTGTTGTCTTACATCAGAGATGATGGATTTAGTGGTCGTCCATGTTGGATCTGTCTAAAAGCGCACCTTGAAGATCTTCTGGATGCCTCTCACTCACAGGGGCTTTTAGGATTAATTCCATCAGCAGCTGAGGAGCTGCAGAGCTCAGAGATGAGATGGATTTTATGAGAAAAGAGACACCGCTGCACTACAGCAACAAGTTGCTAGAAACCTAGAACAGCTAACGCTTGCTATGCGCCAGCCACTTCAACTATTTTTTTGGTCAAAGAAGGCAGAGTCTATTATTATTTTTTGGTTATTCTTAAAACCAGTCTCATTTTATTTCAAATTTTTTGTTAATATTTTACAAAAATATCCTGTTGTAGGTCAGGTGACATCAAAGCTGTATTTTTTTTTTTTTTTTGTCCTTAAGTTTTTTCGTTTTCCTGTAATGTCATAAACAAGAAGTAAAACTTGAATCGATTTCGCAGAGATGTAATAACATGAAGCGCAGCAATCGAATTAGCACAGACAATGAATCTGCTCATTTATGGACGGTAACAGCAACAGCAATTCATATCAATGCTTGCTTGTAGGCAAAATCATGTTTTTCCTAAGAAAATAATTGAAAAAGTGACAAGGTTAAAAACAATAAACAAATAATAATAAACAACAACAACAAATACAATGCCTGCTGCATGGCATTGTATTAAAAACATATACATGGCTATTTTTCTCACTTCATTTTTTACATTTCATTCCGTCATGTTTGAAAATGACGATAATCCCTCTTCTTTATATTTAATGAGAACAACAGCGGAGAACCACAGAGCAAGGTGATCTCCTCGGCACCCCAGAGAGCACCATGCTAATTTTTCCAGGGCATGTGCCCATTAACATAGGGGAGCGGACGTCGTTGCTTTAGGCTACATATAACACCCTAATGACCACTCGGCTGCTACTTTGAATCAAGGGTATACGTTCTGTCGCTGATAAAAGACAGCATCACGCCTGGCTCTACTTGCAGTGTGGGACAGTGAATTTTATTTTTATACGACTGTGCTTTGTTGGAAAAAAGAAGAAACAAATAGATTTATCTTCAACTGTTAGGGAGAGTCAGCATCTCATCCTTTTGTGAATGCTTTTTCATCTCATCTCTCATCTAATATCTTTTTGTAGCTCTCCCTCCTCTCATCTCCTCTCGCACTTTTATTAAAAACACATTTAGCACATAAATCAAAAGAATCCAGTGCAGGGTGTAAAATAATTACAATGAGCATACAACAGTTTCCAGCTGGCGCGTTGGAGCTTATTAAACGCAGCAACTTGAGAAGTGTTTGTTGATATCCAGCATTACAACATACAGCAAATGATGGTGTTCCCCTGTTCATGAAGGCACATTCAATAATGTAAATAAAACTCTAATCATTCAAATTACTGCTATAAAATTTATAAAATATCCCCTGTCTTAATATACAAAATATACTAGGTAAAAGTTTCAAAACACAAGAAGCTCATTACTTTTTACAACATTGCAAAAATGTGCAAGTATGACACACACACACACACACACACACACACACACACTCACACACACACACACACACACACACACACACACACACACACACACACACACACACACACTTTTTATAAATAATTAAATTTACTCAAGTCTCATTATTATTGTTATTGTTATTATTATTATTATTATTATTATTATTATTATTATTATTATTATTATTATTATTATTATTATTATTATTATTATCATTATCATTATTATTGTTATTATTATTATTATTACTATTAGTAGTAGTAGTAATATGAAGAAGTAGTATTACTAGTAGCTGTAGTAGATGGGTTAACAGCCGTGTCAGGCACACAATTTTTCATGCGCAACAATTCTTTCTGAGCTTTACATTAAGACTCTTTGGCTGTGATAAAAGGTTTGCCATCAGTCAAGCAACACAATTATTTAGAAATTTCATTTGATTTCATGCAAATAATGAACAGGATGAAGCAGATCAAAATTTAATGGGGGACTTTGGGAAGCATGATAAATTATTGAGTGCTGGCCTGATTAATTCTTAATAACCATTGTCAAAAAATCACCGTCTTCTAGTGCAGTTAATTCTCATCAAACCTACTTTAGGAGAACATTCCTCGCCCTGTTCCTACATACAGTCCATGAGGACGTCCTCCTTTCTCCTCTTCCTCCTCCATCTGCACGTTCTAAACATCCCACTTATTTCCTATAGACTGTCTGACCTGCTGCAGTTAGTGTTAATAAAACATTGCCATTTGAGGCTAAAACATCCCAAAAACGATAACGTTCTAGGTACACCTTTAAGACAATTAATTCTTATCATTGGATCACCTAATGTTTTCATGTTAGTTTAAGGAAGAATAAAGCAAACACACAGTTGTCTGTACTGTCATATGCATTTCCTCTCAAAGCGCATAAGTTTTCTAATTCTTTTCTTTTTTTTATCTTTCAGGCAGGAATTCATTACAAAAAGCCTGTTTCGACTGGTTCTGGATTTGTTAATTTTTGTGGCTATGAAATAAAATGTGCAAGGTGTAAATTCCAACGTGACTGTAGCTTCACTTTTCTGACACAGCCAAAGGATTTGTTTTCTTCGCAGCCTTGCAGGATCAAAATAGTTCAGCTTTTACTGAATATCAATTTTAAAACATGTTTCCATGAATTATAGATAACAGATATCAATATGTTAATGAATACACAACATATGGTTGGGTTTACTGCTTATGAATTTACACCAGTAGGGGGAAGAGTGTACAAGGAAACAGATTCTGCTAAAGTTCCACGGTAGGATAGAAGGGGAAGGAAAAGTTCAACATTTCTGCTCACACTCAGGCTGACATTTACCTCTAAAGGCTACATTATCACTGCACTCCACTGACAAGATGGCTATCAAACAGCACAATAAAAAAATTTCACTTCCACTGATGTGAACTATAATCTTCAGATGGGAGAATTTGAGGGCTTAAAAAGTATATACTATATAAATGATCAAGTTCTAAAAAGCTAGATCACAGTATAGGCTGACACTTTTGATTGTTTAGGCCTTAAAAATGAAATTTAAATATAAATTTGGTGGGTATAACTGAAAAAGACTTCAAATAATGTGATAATCAGAGGGCATAATGCTATCACTTAATATTTGTCACTCTTCCTCAAATCTAAATATTCCCCCAAAATATTAATGTTGGTCTGGACAATTATAAAACCATTAAAACACCAGTAATGTAACTAAACAGCAATTTTAGTGGATTTCACTAGAGCACTTTGGATAAATATATTTGGTTCTTTAGGAAATTAGCAAACATACAGATCTATTAAATGCATCGTCAATTAAATGTCAATGTCAATTAATCATTGTTCTAAACAGAAGTAAGTGCTGCTTGCTCTCCTCAAACCTAAACTTTTCTATTTCAGTCTCTC
>BJFM01000095.1:13420-28684 GCA_016586285.1 Arothron firmamentum
CAATTGAACACAGAGTTGAAACAGCGGTAGCGTGGCCGAGCGGTCTAAGGCGCTGGATTAAGGCTCCAGTCTCTTCGGGGGCGTGGGTTCGAATCCCACCGCTGCCAGTTCTTTTTTTCTTCTCCTCCAGAAAGCAATTTTTTTTTTGTTCACTCTTTTAAATCAATGATTAGCTTTCTATTTCTCATAACAGTCATTTACAATGTTTGCTGGGTGACAAGAAAATGCTTTCCGCTCTATTTTAAGAAACCCGAAATCCCTTTGAAGAGTGCCTATGGTTTTAGATTTGTTACTATTGGTTAATTTTAAATCAACACTAATAATACGTTTCGCATTTTACTGTCCAAATTTGCTCGCAGTTTATATTTTAATCTTGGTCTTGTTATTGCTGTTTATCCGTTTTCCTCTATGACGTGTGCTGCTGCCTACCTTGGCCAGCTCTTGATCTCATAAGGTTTTATCCATAGACGGTTTTATCTGATTAAATAAAGGTAAAATAATATAAAAAATATAAATTGAAAAAAACATACGTTTTAAATTTAGCTAAATTAATGTATTATGTACTAAAATTACAGATAAACTTCTGGTAATATTTTATTATGAAAATATTGTAAGGGAAGATTTACTGACGTCACTGGTCGATGCGGAAGTGAATGCAGAATACGTCTGGGTTATCTCGGAGGCGTATTTATATTATTGTGTCCAAACTGTAGAGTTTGCTAAAATATATTTAGGGCAGCTTGACTGTTATTTTTCTTTTTATTAATATTATATGATTAAAGAATTTTATAAGACGAAATGAAGCCGCCACCTCGTAAACGAGCTAAAGTGGATCGGGACCTGGTGGAAGAATTTGTATCTCGTAGTTCTTTGTCTAAATGGCAGCAGCCGGAGAAGAGGAAACTACTGAAAGCCCTAAATAGGCTCAGCAAGGCCAATGGAGGAAACGTCGACATCGATTACTCTTTCTTAAAAGCATGTGTCGTTACACGGTCCATGTCAGAGGTAGGCTGGCCTGTTCGGGAGATATTTGTTAAGTCAACTACGAGTGACAAGTACTACAGCAACAGTGATGTTATTTGTTTCTGTTTATAATATTTTTCCAATAGTTTTACTCTTTTTTTTTTAATTGAAATTAGGTTTAAATATTGAGTTTGCTAACTCAACAAATTCTGCTCAAAGGCAAATTCAACCTTCATATCACACGCAACACAAAACATCAACTGCCCCTGAAGTGGCCATCAAACCAGATCCAGCCAGGTTTTCTGTCCTACCAAGTAGACACCTGTTTTCACCTGAGATCCCAGTTTTCTTTGTGAAACAGATGTCAATCTGAAATTTCCTTTTTTGACTATGTTATAAAAAAAAATTACTAGCGATCAAAATCTGTCTCTACCTTCGTCTAGATACAAGGTGTGGTGGAGTCTCTTAAGGAGAAAGTGATTTCAGGTGCCATGGTTGAGCTGAACAAGTGGAAATTGGAGAAGACATTAAGAAAGCCAATTGAGATTTGGACAGATATGGCTTTTGCCGTCACTGGAAACCATGAAGAACACATTTCCACTGCCTTTTCACAGGTATTCTAAGTGGTGTGGTTTAGATGTTGGTCGTAAAATTGTGTGCCACCTTATCTATTACCCTACCCCCATTGTTCTTTTCTTGTTTTCTTAGATGCTGATGGTCTCATCTACAGAGCCATGCACCCTGACAAACTGTGACCCTCCCCAAGTCCACAGACCACCTACAGTTAATTTTGTCGGGCGCACAGTTCCTCTGAGACCAACACTGCACGTGCCTGTTCAAGGTGGGGCTCTATTTTCCCTGATGAGTTCCAAGTTTAGGAAATGGAAAGATGGCAAAATCACAACAAATTGTGACTTTTAGACTGATGCTGATAATACAGTGTACTGTATCACAGTTTGTTTGATATAAATATCAGGAGGATTAGAAACGGGTTCTATGTGGCTGTTAAGATTACCAATTATGACGTCAAGAATGATGTTTTTGGCAGGCAATTAGAAAATATGAGGATGGTGTTTTATTATTTATATATAATATTTGATGTTATATTATTTCAAATTTTATTTTAGAATCATGCTAGCAGCCCTGGTGATGTAGTAGTCGATGTTAATAATTTGATGTTTCTGAAGCATGAATTTGTTTTTCAGACATGACATCACGAAAAAACATATATGAATCATGACTGTTGTAACACGTGTTTTTACTTTTTCTTTTTTTTTTTTTTTTTTGGTTCCACAACGCAGCCCGACCAGTGAACAGCAGAGCATCTCCAGTCAACCGGCAGGTGTCAAAGACTCAGTCTGCCGCCCATTCGCTGGCTGCTGAAAAAAGCCCTCGTCCTCCCTCAGGAAATGCTGCTGCTGCTACGACTCGGAGCACCGACACTTCCTCAGTGCAGCAACCGGCGCCTCCGCAGCCTTCACCGGCCAGTTCTGACGTAGCGCCACCTCCAGCCACCAGCGCAATGCCAGTCTCCAGTATCGCACCTTCAAATGTCGCGACGGGCCTTTACCCGTCTGCAGCAGCCGCTCATGCTCGATTTGGGCGCACAAGCAAATATGCCACAAAAGACAGCCCCAGGATGCTTGGCGTCAAATGTGTGGTGGACTTTGAGAAGATATATCGCTACCTGAGTGAAATACACAAGCCAGACAAGGAGTGCAATCTCACGCCGATGGGTAAGACCGCAGCCACCACTTATACAAACTCGAACCATGGATCAAAGTTGTTCCATAGCAACCATTCTGACAATCATCAGGAGCGCTAGCTTAAATTTGTGTCGATATCAGGGCTTTCCAGAGTAACTTTATAGCGGCTTAGTCAATATTTTCCACCTTCGTCCTCTAGAGAGCGCTATTGTGCTGGATCTGCTGATGTCTCTCCCAGAGGAGCTTCTGCTTCTGGACTGCAACCAACTGCACAAGCATCTAATTCAGGTAAAGATGTAGCAGTGCTCTCATTTAGCAAAGAACAAACTGGGCAAAATCCTTGATTTGATGGCCCTTTAAAAAAAAAAAAAAAAAAAAATTGCATAATTGCAACCAAAACCAGTAAGGGAAAAAGCAGGAGCAAGGGTTGGCAACCCAGTCCTACGAGGGCCACGATCCAGAGTGGTTTTCTGTCCTACCAGACCTCTTCTCCTAGCTTCCTCTTCTCTCTGCTCCTTATTTTGTGCATCCCTCTTTTCCTGTATTCCAAAGGAGTTTTTCCTGGCAACTGTTGATTGCAGTCGATTGAAGTCGTAGATTTATATAAGATTAGATTTATTTTCATCCAAACGGCCTATAACACCCAAGTGGCGCAATTTCAGATTCTATTGCTTTGCGGTTGTTTCATTACTTTCTTGAAAGTGCTGCTGACATGTCACGCCCCTAAATATTCGTAATGCAGGCACTGCTCACTCTGCGGCAGGTGCTAGCAAAGATTTCAGCATCCCTCCCAACAACAGCACTTGCTCACCCCCCCCGGGGTCACACGTGCCCCCCCTGGCATTGCCCCACTATTTGAGAAGGACTGGGTTAAGGTTGGGATCATGTCCCCCACACACCCCCGCCAAAGCGAAAAAGCTAGGAGAAACACTGTGTTGCTTGTTCGAGGGTCAGGCTGTGGGTTTCTTAACTTCTAGGTACTGGAGTTTACGTTTGCAGGTTTTGCGTGCTGTCATTCACTGCCGTGCTCCTCATCTTCAGGTTTACAAGTGCCTGTCTTCCCCCGCTAACTCCGGTGACGCAAAAGAAATGCTGGAAAAGCTGGAGAAGGCGTTTGCCGGCCGGGCAGAGGCGCAGAGCAAGCGAGCAGAACACGACGCCGTCGATCAGCAGAGCGCCACCGCGAGCGTTGACACGGCAGCTGGTGGGGGACAGGAACCGCAGCAAAATGAGTCATCGCTGAACCAAAACACACCCGGCCAGTCTAGCAACGCGGATGTGACAGGATTCAGCCCACCTCCACTTAACCCCTTTATGATACCTTTGGAAATGTTGATGCGCAAGTAGCTTGTGCTGCTTTGACTTCCTGTGTTGAATTTTGTCATACTTTTAATATTGTATTTATGTATTTGTTAAGTTAATGACATGTACATAAGTGGGGAATTACTAAATAAAGCATTTTAGGAAATAAGCTTAATAAGAATATAATGGCCTGGAATCACAATTACATGTTAAACCAGGGATGGGCAACCCAGTCCTGGGAAGGCCACAATACAGCCAGGTTTTCTTTCCTACCTGCTAGATCAGAAACCCAGCTGTTGTGCTGCTGCTGATTTGCTAGACTCTCACACTATGCTGCTCAGACTCTGGAGACCCTGGCAGAATTAAACACGTTACCGGGTCGTTTTAGGGCAGTTAAGGCTGATGTCAAAATGGTATTTTGGAGTAGCAAAGATGCAAGTCTCACAGAGCCACTGCAGTTTTTCGCACACCGGGGGCCGCACCACTGAATGCCTCCTATTTCAGACGAGCCATCTGTGGTGTTATTACTTATTACCGTGCTATTATGGCGCAGATGCAATGATCAGACACAATATTAAAGATGACAAGTGAGCCTTGTCATATTGTAAAACCAAATTCAAATGTCATGCGCTTCCAGTATTCTGCCACTAGGAGGCACTGTAATATAAAAAAAACATTCAACTATTAAAAAGTAACCTTGGGCCAGAGGTCCCGTGACAGCCAGGATTCATCTGCCTGTCAGCACTTCAGCAAAATAGCTATAAAAAAAAAAAGAGTTCTGAACTGATTTGAAGGAAATTTTCTGGAAACGCTGATAATGGGCCAAGGAACAGTGACTTTGACCTTTGATCTTGGGAAGACCAAAGGTCAGAATATGGTGAAGATCAAAGCCAAGGAGCTTCAAACATAAGCTGAGGTCTTTTCTAGTTTAAGTAATAAAATCTTACAGAAATCACAACTTAAAGGTAAAATATATATTGCTGTTTGGTTTTTGTTTGGATTCATTGTACATAATGATGACCGACAACAACAGTTGAAACATGGTTATTGGGGCAAAATGCACAAAAACATCAATTTTAAATGTGAGGGTTTTGCCCTTTCTTACTTGAGGTTAGAAATTGTCATCAGGGAAGTTTTAAGTTAATAATAATGCACTTTTAGCACTGAGTAATTTTTGAAAGAGCAATTGAGTGTCTGTGAAAATTGAAATTAAATGTTAGTATTAGATGTGTTTGTTGTTTTAAACTATATACACATATAGGGCGATGCTTTTAAAATTTCGCAGAGATGCTCTGGTTGAGCCTTGTAGCTAAGTGTGTCCACATGGCTGAAAAGGTATAATAAAGTGCTTTCATATCCTTTTGAACAGAGCACTGCATTTTGTGAGGTCTGAATGGCTGCCAAGACTACCTGAAAGGCACAACTGTTCAGTGTAGATGTTGTGACATTACATGCATGCTTTTGCTGTGTGTGTATGTAAATTGACTGATGTATTAACAAAGGATATATGTATATACTGTATATGTACAGTATATATATGTGTGTGTGTGTGTGTGTGTGTGTGTGTGTGTGTGTGTGTGTGTGTGTGTGTGTGTGTGTGTGTGTGTGTGTGTGTGGGTGTGTGTGTGTGTGTGTGTGTGTGTGTGAAGTAGAAGAAGAAATGCCCAGTCTAAAAAGGTGGGTTTGGGTTTGGGATGTGACCTAACGGTGGATGGCATGGTAACATTCAAATGTTGGATTAAGGTCCTATTGCAAATAAATGTTTCTGAAAGCTCTGCCAGATATCAGGAAACACAGTTCTGGACATCTTTAAGAGAGGGGAACGGAATTTCTATAAACGATATTGAAGCCCGACAGGGAACCAGCAGACCGGCGTGAGTAGGTAGTCTGGCTGAACTCAAACTGAAATAAAATATTTACATCTGAATACTTCCTTTTAATATAATCTGTACCAATTTGTTGGTATATGATGGATAGAGCACATGGTACAATATAATACAAATCACGCACATGGGCACAAAACCTATAATGTGCACTGAGAATGTCTTAGTAAGCAATGAATGGGGGACAGCGAGGGGGTAGTGGGGGGAAAGGAATTGCACAGATACAAGGGTGGAAAGGAGAAAGATTGATGTGGTATGCCCAGTCAGTGTTGCTGCAGTAGCAATTAGATAATAGGTATGGATCTGCAGCATGCAGGCTGCTCAACACCATTAGAGATTAGCCCCGGGAAAGCTCTTTTCGCCACTCGTCAGATGCTGGACCTGTTTTGGGTCTTTATAGGGTTCACATAAAGGCCTGTCTCTTTGCGTGGGGGAGGGGCGTGAGACCTTTAGGAGGTTACAATGAAAGTATATGATTTATTTGCGTGAAGAAAGATCACGCAAGTGATATCCTTATAAACAGTGCATGGAATCCATAGAGGATGCCTAACTGAATTGACCTATCACATGGCACCAGCAGAATATGCAATTTATGTGAGGTCTGGACCGTCTAGGTAAAAGCAGACAACCGAGCTTTGGGGGTAAACATTATCGATTGCGTAATATACAGTCAGCGGTGGTGCAGTGACTCCTGCTATTTCTTTGAGGGCTGTTAGCCAATAAACAGAGACAAATGAAGTAATGGACAAAGAGAGGATGGAGAGAGGAGTACAGCCATAAAGAAGGAGGTGACATAATGTGCCTACTCTTGCAAGTTTGTACAACATGACACTATTTTGACAGGAGTAAGAGGGCCTGCCGCTTTAATTCGATAATCGTAATTTAATCAGTCTTCTCTTGATGGTTTGAGCTCTACATCTTGACCGCCCTTTGTTGCCATTCCAGGGATCATGGACAAGTTTGTATATGGTAAAACCTTTGTATGTTACCTTTTGCTGAAGAGGAAACACCCTTTAAATGGATGTTTCGATAACACAATGACCCCAGACACACCGGTAAATGAGCGGAATCTTGGTTCTAGACCAAACAAAATAAAAGTTATGGCGTGGCCAGCTCCAGCCCCAGAACCTTCCTCACAAAAGAAAAAAGATTTAAAAAATGCTGTTTCCGAGGCAGCGGTTTATACAAAACATTTGAGAGATTCCCAGGAATGCTAAATCCTCAAGATTTTTTTTGGTTTATACTATAAATATTTGAGTTTGTAAAGAAAAAATGCACTCTGCCATTTTTTTAAATAGTTTTATTAATTTTTTCTTCATTTTTTTTGCCATGTTTCGATTTAGGATAGAATGTGTAGCGTCCCCCAATGTATGGAAAGAACAACTATAAGGAATATGTCATGTTTTAAACTCACTGCTATTATTTTGAATGCAGCTAAATGAGGTAGGACCATCACTTCTAAACAACATCTCTGGATTTACATGTTACAAAATATACACTGATGTACAAGCAAAAAATATGTTGAATTTACAATATTTTGTGTCAAGAATTTCAAGTAAAATGGTTAGTGATAATGAAATGTGTGACATTTTGTCATGGTGTGATTACCATTAATTATCAATGTGATTATACCATTAACCAACAAAGCCTAAATGTCACAATAAATTATATTAAATATTAATGTGAAAGATAATAAAAAAGGGAATAAAGGTACTTCTGTTTATGAGGGATTTTTTCAATAATCAAATGTTTTGTACGAACATAGCAGTAAATCTCGCTTGAGATCTATCATGGACTGAGCAAGGACCCAAGTGCAGCACAATCATATGGATAAACACAGCTTTATTGAAGGAAGCAAGGTACTGAGGAGTCGACAGTTGACAGTCTGTCTAGTCTGGACAGGAGCTAAAGTATTGAGCCGGCTACAAGCAGATGACGTCCCCAACGTCCGATGAGTGCGGGCCTGCGCTGTGAGTGGAACACAGTCGAAGCCGGCAGTGGCCAGTCAGGAGGCTAATTGTCATGGTCAAAGACGAAAGGCAGGTAGGTTCACCGGGGAGCAGGCAATGCAGGGAAGTTCAGTGTAGGCAACAGGAAGACAGAACACACAAGCTCAAGGTCGGGGACGACAGGCCTATCCTCAGGACTGTAACCCTCCCAGTCGACCAGGTACTGCAGTCCTCTTCCACATCGACGGGAGCAGATCAGGCACCAAACCGCACACACAGGACCACCATCGAAGAGTTGAGGAGGAGGCTGAGGCATTCCCTCTGTCGGACACCACATCCACGGGCAGACCATGCAAGCAGAAGACTTGCAGCACCAGCAGCTCGGCTGTTTCCTTGTACGAAGGCGGTTTCTAGAGCGGAATGAAATGAGCCATTTTACGAAATCTGTCAACTATGGTGCGTATGACAGTGTTCCCACTTGAGCAAGGCAATCCGGTGACAAAGTCCAGAGAGATGTGGGACTAGGGCCGGCGAGGAACTGGCAGAGGTTAAAGGAGGTTTATGCTGAATAAAGATGGAACAGGCCTCCAGTTCATTGGGTTCCCGGATGACACGCAACCTGGGAGGAATGTCCCGACTCCAGTACCCCTGACCTCAAGCTCTCAGAAACATAAAGGCAGCTGTCCAGGCAAGCACTGGGTCCAGGTTGTCCAGCGGTTGCAGCCCAGTCCTTCTCCCCGATGTCCCAAGAGAGCGTGGCCACAACACATAGTGGAGGAAGAATGGTTTCCACCATGTGTCGTGGCCACACTCTCCTAGGACATTGAGGCCACAACACCATGTGCTGTGAGAAGGAAGGCTAGTCTCCGGACCCTTGGTCGACTCCTCTCCTTTCACGAACTTCCTGGAAAAGGCGTCGAGTTTGATGTTTCTGGATCCAGGACAATAAGACAAAGTGAAATTAAATCAAATGAAAAACAAGGCCCAACACACCTGATGAGAGTTCAGATGTTTGGCTGAACAAATGTAGTCCAAGTTCTTGTGGTCAGTCCAAACCAGAAACAGTAGTTTGGTCAATTCCAGCCAATGCCACCACTCTTCAAGTGCTAGCTTAATGGCTAACAGTTCGTGATTGAAAATGTTATCATTTCTTTCTGCCGAAGACACTTGGCACGAGAAGATAGCACAAGGATGAAGCTTCTGGTCTACACCTGCCCTTTGATAGAGCATGGCCCCCAACCCAATGTCCAAAGCATCCACCTCCACCACAAACTACCGGGTAGAGTCAGGCATCTGAAGGATAGGAGCAGAAGTGAACTGCTACTTTAGTGTCTGGAAGGCGGTGTTAGCTTCTGGCGACCAGAGGAAGGGTCGGACAGGGAATAGAGCCGCCCCTTGGGCAGAGAGGTACCTGGTAGCAGATTGATGGCGCAGTTGTAGGGCCGATGTGGTGGAAGAGAGGTTGCCTTAATTTTACTGAATTCCTGGTGAAGGTTGTGATACACTGGTAGAACCCCCGCCAGGTCAGGAAAGTCGACAGATGCTTAGAGTCTGAAGAGATGGAACAGCTTGCTTCAGGCAGTTGCGGTGACAGGACGTTCCCCACTCCCAGATGGTTCCGGTCTTCAAGTCGATGTGTGGGTTGTGACAGCAAAGCCAGGGGAACCCCAGGATCAACGGCAGGTCAGGTTGGTCCAGAATGTGAAACTGTATCTCTTCCTGGTGACCATCAAGTGCTCGGGCGGGAACAGGGGAAGGCAAAGCATCCTGACCGAGTCCCAGGTGACGGGTTGCCTCCCCACCAATGATGCAGGTTTTGGCTCCCGAGTCCACCAGTGTCGCCAGCTCATGAGGACCTCCCGGAAGAAGAAGACGGGCATGTGTTATGGGGCGGGGGGAGAGGTCGGAGTCACCTGTATCTCCCCTGCCTACAGGTGAGTCCACCCATTTGCCAGACAGGAGGAGATGAAGTGCCCCTTTCCACCACAGTACAAGCAGATATTAGACTGGCGTCGATGCCTCCGCTCCTCTGTAGTTAGTGACATACAACCCAGCTGCATGGGCACCGGCCCAGGCTTTGGTGAGACCGTCTGGTGCGGCGGCGGTGGTGGCGAGTTCTGACTGCCACCATTCCGGAGAGGTGGGCTATGAAGTCTGCTGCATCTGCACCCGCAGATCCACCCAGATGGCCAGCTCAATGGCATCACCCAGCGATGAGGGAATCTCTTACGCCACCAACGTGTCCTTAACATAATCCGCCAGGCCATGGAGGAATGCATTGTGCGAGCGGCCGCAGGCCAGCCAGCTCTGGCTGGCCAGAGTCAGAAATTCCATGGCATAATTAGCTACAGTCTTTTGGCCTTGTCATTGTGACAATAGTTTGCTCTCCGCAAAGGCCTGGAGGTGCCCTGACTGAACGTCTTGCGGAGCTCTACGCCCGGAAAAAGGAACAGGCAGGCGTCTGATGCTCCCACTCAATTGGGTGCGGCCAGAAAGATGAGTAATTGTAAAGGCTCCCTTGCTGCCTGTATTATGAAGGTGCAGGGCTGCAAGGAAAATAACATGTTGGGGTTTGTTGGTGTTTGGCATGATTTGTATTTTTTCTGCGTTCTGCTGGCTTTCTCCTCCTCCCTTCGCAGTGGACGTGGCGACCATGTTCCTGCTGGTGCTGCACACCTGTTTCCTATCCTCATCAGCGGGGCTTTATTTGGCGCTGCTGCGAGGACGCCGGTGTTGGACCGTACTGTCTCGTTTAGGGGTAGAACTCGTATTCCTCAGTCTCGTGTAACCCACCTATTCTCCGACTAATCTCTTTTGTTTCTCCCAAGGTTCCCACGCCCGTGCTTAGAGCTTCCTTTGCGTTCGTCCCTACGGCAAGTCCTCAGCCTTGGTCCTGGCATGCAGCCGGGTTCTTCTTCGGTTTCCTTATCCTCCAGTGGACCGTTCTCCATTTGAACTCACTGTTTAATCTTAAACTTTCAGTTTAATCTAGATTGTTTGGTTTTTTGCTTAGTCTAGTTATCCTCCGGTGGAGCATTTTCTGTTTAGGGATTGTTTGTTTGGCTTTTGCTTGTTTGGTTATCCTGGAGCGTTTTGTATTTTCTCTGTAGTTGTAATTTCATTACTTACCCTCCTTTGGAGCATCCTAAGTTCAATTGAGCTTTCTTTGACTCGTTATGTGAGATCATTAAAATCTGTGTGTTTGAGCCCGTTTTGCGTCTGGGTCCTTTGACAATTTCGTTCCTAACAGAACGGTCCAACCAGTATGGACCCAGCGAAACGATCCCCGCCCGTGGCAACCCCGGAGGCCATCCAGATCCTCCTGGATAACATGGGAGCTCTCTCTCTGGATGTGCAGCGGCTCATGAACGCGCTGTCCTCGTCTTCCCCCAGCGTTTCCGCCGCAGGTGCCTCCGCGTCCCGAGCATAACCTCACGTTTGTGACCCAGAACCCTACTACGGGGACTTGGACAAGTGTCGTGGGTTCTTATTACAGTGCCAGTTAATCTTTTCCCAGCGGGCAGGCGCATTCCCTACTGACGAGGCTAAGATTAATTATATCATCGGTCTGCTACGAGGCAAGGCTCTCACCTGGGCAGGCTTCCTGCACGCAGACCCACCTCAATTCCCTCCCCTTTGGGCAGTTCCTCCGGCGCTTTAAGCACATATTCGATCGCCCCAATCTGGTCGGCTGCGCCTCCGACCGCCTCTTTTTTCTCCAACAGGGCTCGCGTTCTGTCGCGGAGTACGCAGTGGAATTTGGGACGTTGGCGGCGGAGGCGGGCTGGAACGAGGTCGCGCGTCGATCCGCTTTCCGGCAGGGTCTGTCCAATGTACGTGACGCTTTGATTGCTGGGGCTAGACCCATCACCTTAGATGAGCTAATTGATCGCGCTATTGAACTGGATAATTATCAGCGCGAACGGCGTCAGGAGCGGTCTCGCCCATCCTCCTTCACTCATTTCTCTTTGCATCCCTGGTCCTCCTCTCCATCTGTCCCTTCGACGTTCATGTCGGGGGGATTGCCCACATTGGGGGAGGAACCGATGCAGCTAGGTCAGGCATGTTTGTCCGCGGTGCAGCGACAGAGGCATCTCTCCACCGGGGTGTGTCTTTACTGCGGACGGGAGGGCCATCGCATCACGGCCTGCGGTGTCCGGCCAAAAGATTGAGCTCGTCTGCGCACGCAGGGGTGCTGGCGAGCGCAGTCTCCACCTGCAAGCCTTCGTCTCACGTGCTGCTCCCGGGCACCTTATTGTGGGTGCACGAGAGATTGCCGCTTACCTTTCTCGTTGACTCCGGAGCTGACAACTCTTTGATTGATGAACATTTAGCCAGAAGTTCAAGGGTTCCGCTCGAGGCTCTGTCCGAGCCCAAGCAGGTCTTCGGTCTCGACGGGCGCGTGCTGGCAGAGGTTACCCACCGCACAGCACCGATCAGTCTCCTCGTGTCCGGTAACCACTGGGAACTCATTCAGCTGTTTCTCATTCTGATGTCCTCTTCTCCTGCTATTCTGGGTTCCCCCTGGCTAGCACTCCATAATCCACAAATTGACTGGTCGCTCGGATCCATCACCGGTTGGAGTGTCTCGTGTCACTCCCGCTGCCTCCGTTCCGCGCTGCCTCCGTCTGCGCCTCGTCACGTCAACCAGCTTGAGAAGGTGGATCTCACCATGGTCTCGGAGGTCTATCATGACCTAGGTAGGGTCTTTTCTAAACAGCAGGCTCAGGCTTTGCCTCCCCACCGTCCGTACGATTGCGCAATTGACTTGCTTCCAGGTGCTCCGCTCCCCGCCAGCGGGTTGTACAACCTCTCCAGGCCAGAGCGGGAGGCCAAGGAGCAATATCTAAATGACTCACTAGCATCGGGCCTGATCCGTCCTTCCACCTCTCCGGTAGGCGCTGGTTTCTTCTTTGTTAAAAAGAAAGACGGCTCTCTACGCCCATGTATCGATTATTGATACATGGGCGATATGGATGGATATCACTTCTCGTAACAGATACCCACTTCCCCTCATGGATGCTGCGTTAGCGTCCCTCCAGCAAGCGCGCTACTTTACCAAGCTGGATCTTTGCTGTGCTTATCATCTCGTCCGAATTAGACAGGGTGACAAGTGGAAAATCGCATTTAACACACCATTGGGCCATTACGAGTGCTTTGTCATGCCGTTCGGGCTGACCAACGCTCCGGCGGTTTTCCAGGGGATGGTCAATGATGTCCGACATGCTGCATAAATTCCTCTCTGTCTACACTGATGATATTCTCTTCTTTTCTGAGACCAAGGAGGAGCACCAGCAGCATGTTCGCCTGGTTCTGAGATGTCTAAAGGCAGAAAAGTGTGAGTTCCACTAGACTTCCATATCTTTTTTGGGTTTTGTTATTTGTCAGGGTCAGCTCTCCCCCGATCCAGCCAAGGTGCGTGCGGTGACAGACTGGCCTGTGCTCTCTTCGCGAAAGGAGCTGCAGCGTTTCCTGGGGTTCGCTAACTTCTATTACTGGTTCATTCGGAATTACAGCGCCGTGGCGGCGCCCCTGTCGGCTCTCACTTCCACCCTCAGGCGCTTCGCCTAGACCCCCAGAAGCACAGACGGCGTTCGAACGCCTTAAGGTACTGTTCACCTCCGCACCCATTCTTTCATCTTATCCGGACTCTTCCCTGCCTTTCACAGTGGAGGTTGACGCCTCTGAGACCGGGGTCGGGGCGGTACTCTCGCAGCGCAGCACCACGGATCAGAAACTCCGTCCCTGCGCCTTCTTCAGTTCAGTACCTTCTTCTTTCAGTTTAATCTAGATTGTTTGGTTTTTTGCTTAGTGTAGTTATCCTCCAGTGGAGTGTTTTCTGTTTAGGGATTGTTTGTTTGGTTTTTTGCTTAGTCTAGTTATCCTCTGGTGTAGCGTTGTTTGTTTAGGGATTGTTTGTTTGGCTTTTGCTTGTTTGGTTATCCTCCAGTGGAGCATTTTGTGTTTTCTCTGTAGTTGTCATTTCATTACTTACCCTCCTTTGGAGCGTCCTAAGTTCAATTGAGCTTTCTTTGACTCATTCTGTGAGATCATTAAAATCTGTGTGTTTGAGCCCGTTTCGCGTCTGGGTCCTGTAACAATTTCATTCCTAACATAACAGAGAACATCCATCCATCCATTTTCCACCACTTATCCGGGGTCGGGTCACAGGGGCAGCAGCCACAGCAGGGAGGCCCAGACTTCCCTCTTCCCAGCTACTTCGTCCAGCTCCTCCGGGGGCATTCCCAGGCCAGCCGAGAGACATAGCTCTCCAGCGTATCCTGGGTCTTCCCGGGGGCCTCCTACTGGTGGGACGTGCCCTGAACACCTCACCAGGGAGGTGTCCGGGAGGCATCCTAACTAGATGCCCTAGCCACCTCATCTGACTCCTCTCGACGCGGAGGAGCAGCTGCTCTACTCCGAGCTCCTCCCGGATGGCAGAGCTTTTCACCCTATCTCTCAGGGAAAGCCCAGCCACCCTGCAAATGAAGCTCATTTCGGCCGCTTTTACCCGCGATCTTGTTCTTTTGGTCATTACCCAAAGCTCATGACCATAGGTGAGGGTAGGAACGAAGATCGACCGGTAAATCGAGAGCTTCGCCTTTCGGCTCAGCTCTCTCTTCACCACAACGGACCAGTGCAGAGTCCGCATTACTGCAGACGCTGCACCGATCCACCTGTCGATATCCCGCTCCATCCTTCCCTCACTCGTGAACAAGACCCCGAGGTACTTAAACTCCTCCACTTGGGGCAGGATCCCCTCACCGACCCAGAGAAGACACTCCACCTTTTTCCGGCCGAGAACCATGGCCTCAGATTTGGAGGTGCTGATTCCCATCCCGGCCGCTTCACACTCGCCTGCGAACCGATCCAGCGAGAGCTGGAGGTCACGGACTGATGAAGCCAACAGGACCACATCATCTGCAAAAAGCAGTGACCTGATCCTGAGGTCACCAAACCAGACCCCCTCAACACCATGGCTGCGCCTAGAAATTCCGTCCATAAAAGTTATGAACAGAATCGGTGACAAAGGGCAGCCCTGGCAGAGTCCAACCCTCACCGGAAACGAGTTCGACTTACTGCCGGCAATGCGGACCAAGCTCTGACACCGGTCATACAGAGAGCGGACGGCCCGTTCCAGGGGGCCCGACACCCCATACTCCCGGAGAACACCCCACAGGACTCCCCGAGGGACACGGTCGAGGGCCTTCTCCAAATCCACAAAACACATACGGACTGGTTGGGCAAACTCCCAGGCGCCCTCAAGGACCCCGCTGAGGGTGTAGAGCTGGTCCACAGTTCCACAACCAGGACGAAAACCACATTGCTCCTCCTGAATCCGAGGTTTGACTATCCGGCAGACCCTCCTCTCCAGTACCCCTGAATAGGCCTTACCAGGGAGGCTGAGGAGTGTGATCCCCTATAGTTGGAACACACCCTCCGGTCCCCCTTCTTAAAAAG